>STGP01025251.1:0-10732 GCA_004918865.1 Caryocar brasiliense | reverse complement strand
GCGACATCGTTTTTGTTTTTGTTTTTTTAATTTTCTGATCTCGTGAAGCTGAGGAGAGAAAAAAAAAATGCCGCACCGAACGACTTACTTTTTCCCGAGGCAATTCCCGGACCGGTCCGGATACGACGCATCAGCGAAGCAGCTGTTGGATCACGAGAAGAATAAGAAGGCGATCCTTTCTAACTCCTTTAACGTCGAAAACGACATCCAGAGATCGTCGTCTAAGGACACGTCATCAACCACAACAACCAGCACAAGCACAAGCACAACCGCAACCGCAACACCGACTTGGAAAAAAAAGCCAGCTAATCTGATCACACACACTTCAGTTTGCGATCTTTTCACGAACAGTGACGACGAAAAGTACCACCAGAAGAAGGAAAAGTTCGGCGAGGAGGAGGACAAGTGGCAAAAGAAGAAGAAACAGCTCGCCGCTTTCTGTGACTGGCTCGCCGAAAGAAAGAAGGACAGATCATCGGGTCACGTGAAGTTAGCCAAGTTGCCTTCTGACAATGAGATCGAGGAGGAAAGCGAGCCACTTCTCCCTCCTCCGCCCGCGCCGCCGGAGATTATAATTGCTAGGGAGAGAGATGTTGACCGTAACTTTGACCGGCAGGTGTCGTTGCCGAGGGTTTCAAGCGGGAGTAGCTACGCCGGGAGCTTGTTCTCGGGGATCAGCGATGTTAATAAGGACTCGGCGACCACGCGCGTGTCCGCCGCCACCACGCAGCCGGAAGTGGTGGTGCAGGAGGCGGCAGCGGTGGTGGCGGAGGAGGAGGAGGAGAAGAAGAGGAGTAACGATGACGACGACAACAACAATGTGGTGCAGAAGACGAGAGAGAGTTATTACCTGCAGCTTAGCATGGCTAAGAGGATTAGTTTCCAAGCCGGACTTGCTAGTGAGCTCTTGCTTTTGCAGGAACGGAGTATTGCACCTGAAGCAGCCAATGCAGAAACCGTTTCTTATCGCCTCTGGGTAATTCTTTTGCTCCATCTCTCTCATTTGTTAGTAATCCAATAAGAAGGATTTTCTTAATAAATCCATTTAAGCGGGCTGATTTACGTTGAGCGTGGGAATAAGCAGTCTTTACATTTTTGTTTCTTCTTTTCAAGTGATGGAGTGTGGATGTGTGTTGTATATGGTTTTGTTTTTCAGGTGAATGGATGCTTGTCTTACAATGACAAGATATCAGATGGGTTCTACAACATTCTGGGGATGAATCCATATATATGGTTGATGTGCAATGATGAAGAAGAAGGAAGTCGGCTGCCTCCTTTGATGTCGCTGAAGGAAATTGAACCTACTGAGACAACAACGGAGGTGGTTCTGGTTGATAAACGCAGCGATTCGCGCCTTAAGGAGCTGGAGGATAAAGCTCAGGAGCTGTATTGTGCCTCGGAGAGTATGGTGGTGCTGGTGGAGAAGCTTGGGAAGCTCGTTGCTATTTACATGGGGTGAGATTCCAAGTTGTTCTTCTTTTGCTTGTGGAAGTCCCTGCCTGTTTGATTTTGATTTCATGGGATTGAATTTTTTAGGGGAACTTACTCTGCCGAGCAAGGTGATCTGCACAAGCGGTGGAAATTAGTTAGCAGGAGATTGAGGGACTTCCATAAGTGTATCGTGCTCCCCATTGGCAGCCTATCTATGGGACTCTGTAGGCACCGTGCAATCCTATTCAAGGTGAAAATCTACTTTACCTGGTGCCTTGACACGGAGAGTTGCTTCAACTTTTGTAGTAATTAAATTGGATCTTGATGTTTGGTTGGCTTATTGGCCTTGTGTAGGCCTAAATTCTTTTGCCTGGTGGTGTCCTTTAGGTTATTACTGGCAACGATAAATATTGTAGCATATGTATATGTTTTAGTAAGGAAAATTGATGATGTATACATTTTGTCGAGTCCTCTCAGAGTGTTTTGGTGCGCAAGCTAGAGATAACCTGTTTCGGCATAATTGCGCTGCACAACTGTGTTGATTTGATTTGATGTCAGTGTATTAGATTCTGTTGAATGAGGACCTTAGTTATTGTTTAGTAGTGTTAAACTACATTGGAGGGAGAATGAACTGCTAAATTTATTGTGTGATATATAATGAGTGAGGACTATTTGATTTCTTGCATGATGTGAGCATGATGCATTCTAGTATGAACAATGCTTAGGCAGTCGCAGAGATTGTAGCTGGTTCAGGATTGTTCTTCATGACTGTTTAGACAGTTGCTGTTCTTGTGGGCGGGATTGTCTGACAGCATACACATTTAGTGCTCTTGTGGGGTCAATTTGTTTGTATATTACTGGTGTAAGTAGTTAATTTAATGCAGTGTCTTTTCATGAACTTAGCGATTTGTATCCTTCATTGCTTATTTTTCTCTTTTGGACATGGTCACTGTCGTATTTAACTTACACTTGGAGTTTTATGAGCATGGTGCTGCAAGTTGCATGCTGCCATTGCATTTAAGATTTCTAAGGCATATAGAAATACCTGAAGAGGATCATTGGTATCACATGAAGATGCAACTAGTTTAGAAGCATTGCCTGTTACCCACAATGATGTAATGGTATTCAGTAAGAGTAGTCTTTTCCTGATTTTCAGTTAGGTATTTGCAGGTTGACATGGTTATGGAGAATTTGTCTCATGTTACTGAAGTTGTTATTCTTTTGCAAGTTCAACATGGTATCACATTTTTTTTTTTTCTATACAACTTTTCTTCTGGTTCCTGGAGTCAGTCACTGCCAAATGCAAGCTTAAGTTTTTTAAAAAGTATATTTTGTGGATGTATAGTCTCTTGTTCTGTGCAAACAATATGTATGTTACTTGGTGTGTAAGACGACCATGTGGCAGACTTATCTTTCTAATGTTGTGTTATAACTTCTATGAATGAAGAAAACCTAATTATAGGGAACTCAACATAATTTTACAAGTTCCTTGTTAAGCAACATAGGATCTATTCTTTTGGCCTGATCATTGAAAAAATGCACAGGGAGCCAGTATTATTTGCAAAGAATATTAATGGAGAACAGTTATTGATTGGTGATATATTTTGGCATGTGCAGAAATTGGCAGACTACATAGGTTTGCCATGTCGGATAGCTCGAGGCTGCAAGTACTGTGTTGCAGACCACCGGTCTTCTTGCCTCGTCAAAATTGAGGATGGTCGTCAGTTGTCAAGGTTGGATACTTTTTTAACTGTTGTTATATCTAACCACAAAAGTTACATTAGAAAGAAAAAGGTGAAGTAATCAGATTGGTCTCCTAGATTTCTCTTTTGCTGACGAATGGCTGAAATTTTAGTGATTGCAAATGATTCAGCATTTAGACATATGTCAAAGACATCATAGTCTTTGAGGTTATGTTATTGCTATTCTCCAAGTGTTCTTAACTAGTACAAAAAATAATGGCTTAAAAGCTTGATATTGCTGAATTTATTTAGCTTGGCTTGATGTATTCATATCTATATTTTTGAAAATGCTTTGGTGGTCACAATCTGTTTGTTATGCCCAGTTCTTATGATTCTCCCCAATAAGCTTTATGATCTGTAAAAAATTTATAAGCCTTGGATACCCTCACAAATTCTCAAAGTTTTGTTCTTTTAGAAATTTTCACTTTCCTATATTTTGTTGGTTTCTTAGATATGTATGTTTCTTAACAGAGAATATGTAGTTGATCTTGTCGGCCAGCCAGGAAATCTCCATGGTCCAGATTCCACGATCAATGGAGGATACTTTTCTTCAATGCCTTCACCATTTCAAATTTCACATCTAAAAGAATTTCAACAGCCTTACATGGATGACCTGCCTTATCAGCTGCAAGACTCAAAGTGGACACGTGCTCTTCCTGAAAATACTCTGGGTTCAGGTATGTAATGATTAATATTATGCTTTTATTTATTTATTTATTTACATTTTCTCTCATGATTGCTTCACGCATTTAAGAGGTTAAAAATGGCTAAAAGAAATGGGTACCAATTGATTGAGATTGAATGCTGATCAGTAATGTATGTGGTTGGGAGGAGGGGGGGCCTCTGGAGGACTTACATTATTTAAATTTGGATGAAAGATCTTGGTACCTATTTCTTCCTTGTATTGTGTTTGAAATATGGGTTTAGTTGTGTGCAATTAAGAGGGAAGCCTGTTGTCTATGGGTGGCTCTACACTTCTTTATCATTTTAAAGTCAGGTCAAGTTGCAACGCTTTGGATATCTGCTTTCACTAAGATTTAGTAATTTTATTTGTTGGCAAAACTTGATATCAACTTGCAGGCAATGAAGAAGAAGAAGGACAACTGACAAGGGATGATAGATGGTTTGAAAATCTTAAGTTTGCTGGGTATGGTCTAGCTGATAATTTTTGTCCTGGGAACAAATCATATCTACTGCCTTTAGATCTTAAAAAGAAACCTGAAGGATTGAATGCTGCCGGGCCATCTATGCATGAGTGTTCCAGATTTGAAACAGATGAAATTGTTGTACAACAAACTAATGAAAATGAGATTGTTCTATCTGAAAGTCCAATTATAAACAGTGTTGTGAAGCAAACTAGAGTGAGCTTAATGAGTCAGTTAGATCTGACGGAAGTTGAGAACAGGGTTGACAATCTAGGCATATTCTCTGCTTCCACCATCCCAAGTTATTTGAATCTTGAACCTTCACTTGCGATGGACTGGCTTGAAATCTCATGGGATGAATTGCATATCAAGGAACGTGTCGGTGCTGGTACATACCCTGCTACCTATTTGTTGGCTGTACTTTGTATATTTTTAAATGATTGGATGCTGAATTTTTCTCAGAAGGCAATTACATGAAGTTGTTAACTCTATTTTTTTGCATGCAGGATCATTTGGGACAGTACATCGTGCTGAATGGCATGGCTCAGTTAGTACATTTACTTTAAGATTTAAGTAATTGCTTTTATTTCCTGTTTTAGATTGCAATTGCTAAACTGTATCTTTTGATTTCTTTTGGCAAATATGTTGACTAATATGTTGACTATTCGGAGAATGCTGGCTTTTATACATGGTGATTATTAAAGTTTGATTTCCATTAGCTGTTATGTATGTATAACTGCTCAGTACCCTTCACAAACTCTAAGCACTAGGATTTGCTCGTTAAAGAACCGGGATTGCATTGTGAAGTTGAATCCCAATCACTCAGTTCTTGTGATTAAGCAAGTGAATAAACTCATGGAAACTTACAAAAGCAGCAATTGGAAAGAAATACAAATTCTGGAGCTTTAGATCATCTGATTGGAGGTTACTGGCTCATTGAATCTTAATAGAACCCTTCACTTAAAGTCATACTACTGCAAGTTGTTTGCTTAATTGTGCTCCAAGGACAGTACATGGGAGCTTAACTACAGCTAAGGACATTTTTGTGCCTGGAGGATCTTGCTTGAGATAGTATAGACTTTCCTAGTTGTTTATTTGTTTCATGGATATGTTCTCAGCAAGTACAGTTTTGTCTTCTAATAATGCAGGATGTTGCTGTCAAGGTTTTAACCGTTCAAGATTTTCATGATGATCAGATGAGGGAGTTTTTAAGAGAGGTATTTGATGGTTAGAGCTAAATAATGAGTGATGCTATTAAGCCATAAGCTTTGTATGCATTTTGCAAACTGTATTAATGTTTAGTTTCTCGAGACTTATTTTTCTGCATATTCTATATTTAGTTCAACTATATTATGTCTCAGATTCATCAGCACATTCTAGTTCTGTTTCTCACTCACTCGTTAATTTTTATTCTTTCTTTCTTTTTTCTTTCTATAGTTAGGGTATTGACAATTGAAGGCTTTCATTTTTTGGAGATCTTGATATTATTTAGAGCTTTTCTGGAAAAAAAAATGATATCTTTGCTGGAAATTTGCTTTGCATGCGAGAAATGTGATGGATGAAGTCCTAATTAAGATTTTTTTCAAGGTTGCAATAATGAAACGTGTTCGTCATCCAAATGTGGTTCTCTTCATGGGTTCTGTCACCCAGCGTCCTCATCTATCAATTGTGACCGAGTATCTGCCTAGGTAAATTATTTGAGTACTTGTCTGGATCATATTTGACAGCATCTGTTACGCATTTCTAACTTTTTTATTGCGGTGCAGAGGTAGTCTATACCGCCTGATACACAGGCCAGCTGCTGGTGAAATGCTAGATCAGAGGAGAAGATTACGGATGGCATTGGATGTGGTGTGTAATAGTTGTTCTTATAATTTGTGGTGCATCTTCTTTGGAATTTTTTTTTTTAATCGAACTGATATTAACTATTGGATGCAGGCGAAGGGGGTGAATTATCTTCATTGTCTTAACCCTCCTATTGTTCATTGGGACCTTAAATCTCCAAATTTGTTAGTTGATAAAAATTGGACTGTAAAGGTAAATGATTGAAAATATAGACAAATATTTCCACTTGTAGATGGTTTGCTGGGTAGTAACTGTGATTGCATGTATCCTCAGGTGTGTGATTTCGGTTTGTCTAGGTTCAAAGCAAACACTTTCATACCATCAAAATCTGTGGCTGGGACGGTAACTCTCTGTCTCTCTCTCTCTCTGGCTCTCTCTCTCTCTCTCTGTCAAGATTTTGTGATCAAAATGGGTCTTGAATCCTCGTGGTTATAGTTGATAACATGCTGCTTGCTTCTAACAATGCATACTGACATAAGTTGCACTATATCATCAATAAACTTGAATGACGAAAGATTATCAGACATGCATGAGAATGAATATTATCAACAAGTTTTTTCACCTTTATTAAACATTTGTCTCACTGATTTTGGTTTCTGTGTAGTTCACTTCTGAATATTTTTCTAAAGTAAACTTTTGGATCTCTCACTCAATTCCATAGAAAGTTAAATATCTTGATCAATATTTTGCAGGTCAAAAGTTTACTTTGCAGTGCATGAATCAGTATGTAACACTCTTGCTTTTGTTTTCAGCCTGAATGGATGGCTCCAGAGTTCCTTCGGGGAGAACCATCAAATGAGAAGTCTGACGTTTACAGTTTTGGAGTTATCCTATGGGAGCTTGTTACCATGCAACAGCCTTGGAGTGGACTTGGTCCAGCTCAGGTATAGATAATTGGGGAGTATTTGTGATCCATATAGAATTTTATTTGCTAGTGGTTGTCATTAATGGCACTAGCAACATAAAAATGTCCTGGTTTTACCTTTCAGGTTGTTGGAGCTGTAGCCTTCCAAAATAGAAGGCTTGTCATTCCTCAGAATGTCTCCCCAGTGTTGGCTTCACTCATGGAATCCTGCTGGGCCGAGTAAGTATGCTTCCCGAGGGGATGTTTACAGGTGTTTATGTGGTTTTCCTGTGAGTCATTCTTGAGATTATTGACGCCCATGTCAACTTATTTATGATTTGTATTCCCAACAAGGCATGCACTTATTTTAAGCCTGTCCTGACTTGTCTGGTATTGTGTCATTTCTTGTGTGCCTTTAGATTGAGAGGTCATAAATTTCTGCATAAAGTTCACTTTGCAATTTTCAATGCTCAGTAGATTTAGGTGAGACAATTCTGTTCACATGCCCCTCCGTAAAGTGAGATTTGCATTCTGTTCATGCTTCTTATGCGGTGTTTTAGCTGCCTTAGGGTCTAGTGGAATGCAAATATTTGGGCCCGGAAAGTTAGTTGAAGGGGGTAGAGGTAACATAATGTGATTCAAATAGAAGAGTTTTCCTGTCCAATGTGAATGGTGATTTTTTCTTTGTTGAGAACTGATATGCTTGACACAGAATTTGCTTTCCTCTTCTTTCTCCACTTTTCTCTTTTTTTAAGGGGGTGTTTGTGGTTGTGGAGGATAAAGTTTAAGCTTGTAATTACAGTTTTGGTTCCTGAAATACCAAATGCAAGTCGCCTAATTTTTGTGTCGTGTGCTTGTTTTTCTGTTGCCAGTGATCCTGCTCAGCGTCCATCTTTTGCTAATATAGTGGATACGTTGAAGAAGTTGTTGAAGTCCCCAGTACAGCTGATACAGATGGGTGGCCAATAAAAAGTATCTCTACCAAAGCCACGCAACTTCTGTAATACTTTGAGTACGTGGAGCTGATTTGGAAACTCAGTTAACAACAGAAATCGTGAAGCTATAGTTATGCCATACTAACAGAACCTTTTTGTTCCAGGCAACTGTAGATGCGCTGCTTCCCTAACCTATTTGAAAGGTATTCTCGAGCCGAAACCTATTAATTTTGAGAAATGCAGAGAAGTTGCTTCTGCATGTAATGTATAGGTTTCCCAAGAGTAGCCTCTCTCTGATAAGTTATATTTTACATTGCCAATCCGAAGGGTTTAAGAACTTGGAATAATCTACTTCTAGATAGATTGCTGCATCTGGGCTGTAATCAGTTTCAAGAAATCATTTTATATGGTTGCATAATGTTGTAATAAGATGACAAAAACTTTCTTGCCAATATACATAATGCATTAATGCAAGTAACTTCCAAATGAATAAAAGCCGTTTCTTTTGAGCTTTTTGTTCATTTTCTTGTTCATCATTTAAACGAAAATATTGGATTAATTTTTCGGCGTTTGTATTTTGAGTTGATTAACTCCTGTTCTCCATGAAATTTTGGAGATGCAGTCCAGCTTTGGAGCCAATGTCATTTGAAATTGCAAGACTTATTCAAAGTTATGTAACTAGGATTATGGTTCTTTAAAATTGTTTAGTACTAAATTAGCTTTTAGAGGTATTATAGACATTTTTAAAAACAATTTCATCACACAATTAAATTCTGATCACTATTTAGTCAATTAACAGACATTGGCGCCTGGTACTTACTTTTTTGTAGTCGCTAAGTTTAATAGTTGGGTAAATGGTATTTGGTTTGTCTTTTTAAAATTATTTGGGTATTAATTGGTGGCAGTTTCGGATTATTTTGAATTTAAAAAGTTAGTTGAATTAAGTTTTTGATATAGTTTTTGTAACTTATTCTATACATTGACATTATTGATCATTATATTTTTTAATATTATTTTTACTTCATAACTTTTGTGATTAAATTTTTCGGAATTTGACGTTGAAAATAAATTAAAATTAAGAAATTATAAATAATGAAATTATTGAATTTAAAATCTTTTTTATGCAGAAGTATTGTAAAAAGTATAATTTTGAGACTTGTTTTTTATATTTTTATTAATTTAAAAAAATTAAATTGTATTAATTAACAAATATAATTATTTATTATTAATTAATTATGAAAGTTGTATATTTATTTAACGTTTGTTTTGTTGTGCTTTTTAATTAGTTGATTGTTTTTAGTGATTAATTTAAAAATTATATGATAAAAATTTTTTAAAAATAAATAAATATATTTTAAAAATTATTTTAATAACTGTAATTTTTATAAATATATATTCTCATTACTAAAAATTAGTTATTTTTTTATAAATTGTTGTGACACCAAATAGCTAGTGAACACCAATTCAAATATTGCAGTGGACTGTAATGGGTTGGAGGGTTTGTTGAGTAGCCAAATAAAGTTGGTATTTCGTGAATTAGTGGGCGAGGTTGGCATTATTTAAGATTTTATTACATTGCTTTCCCCCAATTCACAAGGATTATCAGTTTGCCTCTGAGAATCTCTGCCAACGTCGACATGTGGGGCGCCGTTGAAGCTCTGATATTGCGATGTGTATATGGCGAGAAGTACGATCTGCTCAGCTTTCAATTATTTTCTCCAGTATCAGCATCTATGACAACATGAGGGCGAGAGGGACAAGGGCGAGGGAGGCCGGATCTTGACAGCGCGGAGGGTAGTACGGAAACGGCGAGGGAGGCAAGATCTTGAATTGCGAGAACGGGAAAAGCAAGATCTAAAATTGAGAGGAGAGGAGAGGTGAGATCGGCTTATAAAATTAAATTTAATTTTTTGTTGAAAATTATTTTCATTTTAGCTTTCTTTATTAATTTTCCTTTTTTTTTTCTTTTCTACTTCTTATCCTTCTTTCCTGTTGCAAACTCTCGTCTCCTGCACGTCCATCACCGTCGCCGTTTGCCTCGATTTGTCTGCCACCGCTGCCATTGCAACGCCCTTTGGCTTGCTTTGAGCTCTATCTGCCACTGTCAACTCGACTCGTTCGAATGGCGATCCGCCTTTGATTGACAAAATCGTCATCAAATCATGCAGCCGCCTGTAGCAGCTCGCCTTGCCTCAGCTCGGCCTTCCACTCGCACTATTGGTTGTCACATCGTCATCTGTCGTCGAGCCTCTACTGTTGGGATGACCAAAGCGAAAGACAATTGACACCAAATTGGGTATAATTCTTACCACATAGATGCCAACAGCAAATTAATTCAGGTCTTCTAAATAGATTTGGGCCACGGTATAGGACCGATAGAAGGGAATGACTGCTGAATGTGTTGCCAGCGACACAATGGCGCTGATAAAAAATACAGGGGCAGAAGGAAGACTTTATTCAATTCAATTGGTGTAGACGAGCGAAGTAATGAGGGGCAAAGTGTCTTATAATAATCACACCAAACCCCCTAACTACACCGCAATCAACCTTTTTGTTTGGTTTTTGAATATTGAACCGTAGTACTAACCAAACCGTTACCTTCGACCATTACCAAACGGCATCTTAGGCTAACTCTCATTGCCTCGGGTGAAAATTTCGGCTCAGAAACGAACCGACGACCCGCGAACAGGCCCTATCCTGCGCAACAAAAATGTCAAATGAAAGCCTTTTATACCAAAAGCCGAAAAGAAAAAGCGCGTAAGTGGACCCACTCGCTCGAGACACCTCATT
>STGP01025215.1:0-21966 GCA_004918865.1 Caryocar brasiliense | reverse complement strand
TTTAACAGCGTTCAGTATGTTTGATGAATTTTTACATATTAAATTTATTTTTTTAAATTTAATTAAATACAATTTATTTATTTATATTAAGAGTAAGAGATTATTTTAAAAAATTTCGTTTCAACATGATTTGAGAAATGAAATGTGGTAAGGATAATGATAACAATGATGATGCTGGAAACAGCAGTGTTTTAACGATGTTGAATGATGCTCTTGAAGCACAAACATTTAACTTTGTAACTGAGATTAAGGAAAAAATAAGAAGAGATCCCATAATCAAAGAAAGAAAGAAAGAAAGACACAAAAAGGATAGCTGTAATGTGAAAATTTTATTCTTTTTTGGAAGATGTAAAGACCCATATCATGTGAGAAATTTCCTTTCAGGTTAATTTACAGTTACTGTTATTTTTTTCTGGTGTTGAATTATGAATATGGCATTTTGGGTCTTGAAAACAGGTGACATACCCAAATATGATGGAGCTGTTTGAGGTTCTTGGAGTGGATATGGAGTTATCTGATATGTCATTCTCAGTGAGCTTGGACCAAGGCCGGGGATGTGAATGGGGCAGCAGAAGCTTTGCAGGTTTATTTGCTCAGAAGAAGAACCTCTTCAATCCTCACTTCTGGCAAATGCTTCGAGAAATTGTCAAGTTCAAGGATGATGCCCTCAAGTCAGTCCAGCCCAAAAATTTTCTTTCCATACATATTTTATAAACATGGAACAATTCAGTGCTATGTTTGCTGAGCTTGCGATTTCTGGTGTTGAATTATGTTTCATGTGAATTCTATTCTGCCTGATTTAATGACAGGCACAGAAAATGCAAATGCTTTACTGATTGTTTTACTTAGGCTTGGTTTATTTAGTACCAAGACCAATCAATTTGATGCCATTGGCGCACAAGTTGATGTTGGAAGTAGTTTCACTTTAATCTTTGTATTGCAGTTATCTTGAGGTGCTTGAGAGCAACCCAGATATTGATCGGAGCGACACCCTAGAGCAGTTTATCAACTCCAGGGGCTACTCTGAGTTATTTCAGAAGGCTTATCTTGTGAGACCTCTAAAAACACATTTTTTTTGTTTCTGGGACTTCTCACTTGGGTTTAATGTTGGTCCTGTTTTTTCCCTTAATGCTGGTGGTAATGTAACATGTTTACAGGTTCCGATGTGCGGTTCAATATGGTCCTGCCCTTCAGATGGAGTTATGAACTTTTCAGCTTACTCAATACTCTCCTTTTGCCGGAACCATCATCTGCTGCAGGTAAAATTCTCTTGATAAGAGAAATAGAAGGTGATGTACGTGTCAATCTTATGCTGAATCATTTCTTTTCATTCTTCTGTTAGACTTTTCTGGTATTTGGTTTGGTTCTTTCTGCAGCTATTTGGCCGTCCACAGTGGCTTACTGTCAAACAAGGATCACAAACTTATGTCAAGAAGGTGCTCATTTTGTTGCTTTTAAAGTATCTCAGCCTTCATAGTTGGTTGTTATTGAACAGTGGTTCTATCATATTGACTAATACTAATTTTTGAAGTCTTTCGTCTGTTGCAATTGGAAAATCTGATAAAACAGGTCAGGGAACAGCTCGAACGTTGGGGTTGTCGGATAAGGACTGGCTGTGAGGTGCTCTCTGTTTTGACTGATGAGGAGGGTAAGTGATTATATTAACATTCAGGGCACACTTCGCATACATGGTGACAAATTTGTGACCTAATATCAAGCTTGATACAATATATGTATCTATTGGCAAAACTGGACTGACCTAAGACCAGGTTGTTGAGTTGGAACCCAAAAGGTGTTCCAAAAGTGGAAGAAAGATAAGCCTTCTGCTTTATATTGATCATTTATCTCTTTCTATAGCCATCTTTTCATGCAAATTTTGATGGTAGACAAGATAATTTTTGACCAGGTTGCACAGTCCAATGTAGAGATGGCTTCCAAGAAACATATAGTGGCTGCATAATCGCTGCTCATGCCCCAGATGCTTTGAGACTCCTGGGAACGCAAGCCACATTTGATGAGCAGAGAGTGCTTGGCGCTTTTCAGTATATGCATAGGTACCAGATTTTGTCCCTGTCCTTCACTTTCCATTAATATTAATTTGTAATTGTAGCTGTTGGAGTACATGCTTTTGTTATTGATGAACTTGTTAATTCTTATACTTAATTCTGATAATAGGTGCAATTATTATTTATCTTACTATTGACAGTGATATTTTCCTTCACCGCGATGAAAAGTTCATGCCTCAAAATCCAGCGGCTTGGAGTGCATGGAATTTCTTAGGTAGCATAGACAATAAAGTATGCCTGACTTACTGGCTAAATTTGCTGCAGGTTTGTGACATGTCTCTTTTTTGTGGACTAAACCTAACTTCAAACAAAGTACTTCCGCTTTTGAAATTCTTGAACTCTTGCAGAATCTGGGTGAAACAAGACTACCTTTTCTTGTGACTCTCAATCCAGATCGTGCACCAGAGCATACTTTACTTAAGTGGTCAACTGGTCATCCAGTCCCATCTGTAGCTGCATCAAAAGCTGCACTTCAGCTTGACCATATTCAAGGCAGGAGAGGAATTTGGTTTTGTGGAGCATACCAAGGTTGGTATTTTTCTTAGATTTAATTACATAAAGATAATCTTGCCTGCGATTAAGACATGGAAGGCTAAGATCTATTTATAGATGGTAAAGTTTCCTGACATTGGTTAAAATTTTATCAGTAGTTAGCATCAACCAAACTTAGAAGCAGTAGCTATGATAGTTGCAAAGATAACAGAGATTCGGCAATGTCAGAGATAGGATTTATTTTCAGGGAGGGCTAATTTCCCTCCAATTGACTCAACTATTTTATGCCTGTTACATTGGTAAAGGAAAGTAGATGGCACTAATTTGAAGCATGACACTTGGAGCTGGGGGGCCATAGTGAAGTTTTGATGGTTTTTCCAAACACCCTGAACTATTTCTGGAACTTTTTTATGGCTCAACTCATTTTGCTTTAGAATCTGTATAATTCATTCGCACTGCAAGTTCCATATAGGTACTATATGTTTTGGGTTACCGAGCTGTATTTGAAATGTTTGTACCTTCCTTTCAGGTTATGGCTTCCACGAGGATGGACTGAAGGTAGTACCAAGTGCTCGTAAGTTTGTTAGAATTTAGTACATTGTGCAAGGTATATAGAAAGATTGTAGCTGAAAATATGACAGGACTTCACTTCTCCATGCCTTTGCAATTTTTTGAAATAAAAGATTTCTCTCCAACCTGATCTCAAATTGAACTTCTGTACTTGTGAATATTGCAATGAAATCATCCTTGTTTTCGATAAACCATGATAGAGTTTCCTTCAGTCCGTTCAATTCTGAACTAGTAAAAACAGATATTAACAACTTGAGGAACGACGGTAACCTCAGCCTGAAACTTCGTTTCCAAAACAGATTTTGGTATTAGAAAATTGGAAGCATGACCAAGCAAAACTTTCACTTTCCTTACTCATGGTCTTTTTCTGTTCAAAGAACTTGTTCTAAGCTGTTTTCCAACTAACTAGTGCATTTGACTCTCTGCAGTCTGGCACGGTTGCTGCACATAGCTTGCTTGGAAAAGGTTGCGATATTCTGAGCAATCCAAAACAAATGGTACCTTCTCTGGCAGAAAGTGGGGCGCGCCTTTTTGTTAATCGATTTCTTGGACATTATGTCTCTGCTGGGTGTTTAATGTGAGTTCACTTGTAAAGACAATCATAGATTGTTATGGTTATTGGTTTTGCCAATTGTTGCTTCCTTGCAATATATAAGAACACATGCACACATCGCCTCACGCATTTTTGACATGGACGATGTCTTTATCATTTGGAGAGACCGGAGAATTTGTTTTGCTATATGACAGTTTACTGGAAGAAGGTGGTACTATGTTTACCTTTGAGGGTACTGGGAAAACTTGCTGCTCCAAAACTGTTCTGAAAGTTCACAGTCCCCAGTTTTACTGGAAGGTACGTGGGTTTTACGGGCTAAACATGCCACTTTTGTTTGAAGGAAACGGCAATAAGAATTTTGAGGTTCAGGGAAAAAGCCAATTTATGATTTTTGTGTTCTTCTTAGAGTGATGAACATAACCGTGACGAGCAGAGAAATTTCCGTTTCAGATAATGACCCAGGCTGATTTAGGCCTCGCAGATGCGTATATAAATGGGGATATTTCCTTTGTTGACAAGGATGAAGGTCTTTTAAACTTTTTCATGGTGAGACATCAACTTCCATTGCTATCATGATAAAAAGCTATATCACTTTGACATTTTCACTGAACTTTTCTTGCTCTTATGCTATGTGGTGCAGATTCTCATTGCTAATAGAGATGCTGATAAGTCTTCTTCCAAATCAAGTAAAAGAAGGTCTTTTAGATTCAGTCTCCGTCCTCCATGCTTGAAAAATATTTTACATTTTTTGTTCCAGATATAATTTTTAACTCATTTTTTTAAAAATGAATTTTACTTTCTTTTTTAAATTTTATTTTTAAGTATTCTCTTTATTATTTATCTCTCATTTTCTTATAAAATTCATCTTCAAATTTTCTTTTTATTGTTAAAATATAATGAAAAATTTATCAATAGCTCATATTAATTTTTATCTTTATTTTTTAAAATTTATTTTAATAATTTTTTATATTTAAACCATACATAAATTTTTTATAAAAAATTAATTATTAAAAAATTTTTTATGCTTAGAAAATTAGTACAAAAAAAAATGTTGAGAGTTCTTTAAAGCAAACTTGTTTGAAAAATTAATATAGATATTTTTTTAAATAAATTAAATTAAATAAAAAAATTTAGATTATTATTTTTATGATCAATATAAAATTAAAAAATATTACTATATTAACTTTATTAATATAATTTTTCGCACATAATTTAATGAAAAATTAATTATGAGAAATATTTTAATTAATGATTATTTAGTTATTTATATTAAAAAATATATTTAATAATATTAAAATAAAAAAATATTTAACTTTATGAAAATATGAAAACATAAAAAGAGTAATGATAAAATAAAAAATAAATTTGGTTGATTAATTATTTTAATTAATTAAAATATATTTATTTACTTTTATTTGGCGAAAAAAACCTGCTTCGGTTCGTAACCTGGAGTCGCTGGATGTTATATTTCAGAGTATTTTCCTTCTGTTGGTCGCAGGGGATGGTGGACGCCGATGTTTCTCACAGCTGGTATTGCGTCTGCAAAATTTTTCTTCCGGCATGTTTCAAGGCAAAATTCTCTTACACAAGCTCGCAGAAACATCTCTCGTCACTACGACCTGGTACGAAATGGTGGCAAGTCAGTACTGCCATTTAATTGATGTCTTTTGAATGTCTTGGAGACAATACTGAGACAAAGCTAAGGAACATGTCTACTAGTTTTTAACATCATGTGTTAGACATATGATAGCACACTTGAAGACAGCAGTCAGACTCCATATCTAAGAACTGTTTCTGTACTAAACTATTTGCAAGCCAATCCGGAAGAAAGAACTATAAAAACTTGTAGAAAATAGTGATGGGCTGAAAGCATGGTCACTCAGGTGAACAAACAGGTTGGCTGCAGCATAAATAGCTCTAAAATCTTGAACCAAGTTCTTCTCTAGTTCTGAGCACCACAGGTTTTACCTTATTGTGCGAGATGCTTGAGCCGTTCTAATTTTTAAGTTATCTGTATTCATTTGTTTTAGTGATGGTAGTGCTTTGAATTAGGGCGTATGACATTTGTATCTTTTCGTCGTTTGTTTTTCCAGAGCAATGAGCTTTTTTCTCTGTTCTTGGATGAGACAATGACATACTCTTGTGCGGTATTTAAGGTAAACAAACTTTATGATCCCGTCCCATATACGATGACTTCAAATTGCTATATGTTTCTTTATGCGTTGAATTATTTTCCAGGCAGCAGATGAAGATTTGAAATCAGCGCAAATGAGAAAAGTCTCTCTTCTAATTGAAAAAGTGAGTAATTTCTTTAGCAGCTTATGAATATTTTCAAGTCAAGAGTTTTCTGGTAGTGGTAGTTAATAACACATCTTACATGTTCAACCCACAAGGCAAGAATAAAAAAGGAGCATGAAGTTCTTGAGATCGGTTGTGGTTGGGGAACCTTAGCTATTGAAGTTGTCAGACGAACTGGATGCAAATACACTGGCATCACTTTATCCGAGGAGCAGCTAAAATATGCAGCAATGAAAGTCAAGGAAGCTGGCCTCCAGGTATTAACATTTTGGGAAGGCATTTAAGCTTAAAGATTTAAAAAAATGTCTTTAATGTTGATACTGCAAAACCATTCCAAAAACTTTTTATTTCTCTGGCTTCCTTACTTTATCTTCATAGTATTTCGCGTGGAAATGAATGACAGTGTATGATAACTTCACAACAAAAGAAAAAGGTTCCGCACAGTTGTTGGTAACCTGTAATTAATATGGATTCTATCTAGAGATGAATCATTTTGATCCCGGCTAAAACATTTCCTTTTTACTGAAACTATTCATGTTACCAGGACCGTATCAGATTTCTTCTATGTGACTACCGCCAGTTGCATAGGACATACAAATTCGACAGAATTATATCCTGGTGAGTCCTTTCTGTTGATCAAAACTTCAGTTTTTAATGACATTTCGAACAAATACATTAAATTCCAATGGTCCTTTTCAGTGAAATGATCGAAGCTATTGGCCATGAATACATGGAGGAGTATTTCAGTTGTTGTGATTCGGTGTTAGCAGAGGACGGGCTTTTTGTTCTGCAGGTAATAAAATTTGGTAGAAAATGAAAGGATTTTCACCAGTGTGTGAGTTTGAAGCTGTCATATCGCTCTTTTGTTCGGCATTTATTCTTTAGCTTAGAGTTGAAAGTGGTTTGTTTTGCGTAGTTCATCTCTATACCAGAAGAACGTTACGATGAGTACAGAAGAAGTTCTGATTTTATCAAGGAGTATATATTTCCTGGTGGATGCTTGCCTTCATTAACTAGGATAACATCAGCCATGGCTGATTCATCAAGACTCTGGTAGAAATCTAAAAGCCATCATATTTAAGTGAGTGTCGTTGCATCTTCAATTCATTCGATGGAATTAATTTATGTTTCTTCATGTGAAGTGTGGAGCATGTGGAAAATATAGGGATTCATTACTACCAAACGCTGAGATACTGGAGAAAGAATTTTTTGGAAAACCAGAGGTAAAACTCAAGTCCATGTTTTTGAGGTTTTTTTTTTCTGCCATTGATGTGTTGTATCAATCTCACCGAGTGCAACAGCTCCAGAGTAAACGTCACCTCTATAGATCTGATAACCTTGCTGACAACAATGTTTGTTCAGTGTTATATCACTGTAATACTATACCATACCATAATTAATTTCTTTGATGCTATTGCATTTTGTCTTCTTAGCAAAATTCTCACTCTGGGATTTGATGAAAAGTTCATTCGGACGTGGGAGTATTATTTTGATTACTGTGCTGCCGGCTTCAAGACACATACACTTGGAAATTATCAGGTAAATTCCTGTACCCGGCGCAGCAGTATCATTATTAATCTACATTGGAAAAAAATTCGACAACAAGCAAGTGGCTAATAGAAGTGTATATCTGCCAATGTGTACTACGAGATTGTTCATCTCTCTCTCGCTGAAAGAAGTACTCTTTTTTGCCGATAATTCAATGCATGGGTAAAAGTATCTTACTTCTTCTGTGATTTCAGGTTGTGTTTTCACGTCCGGGCAATGTTGCGTCACTAGGGAATCCATACGAAGGTTTTCCTTCTGCAGTTTGATTCTTTTCAAAGACAGTAGACGGCGTCATCTCTTTGAAGAGGACTGAAGGCTATTCTTTGCTGCTAATCAATGTGCAGTCATCAGACAAAAGCTTTTTCTCTTACAAGCTCTGCTCTTGTTAATGACTAAGTATAACAGCATTCATTTTTTCATTGAGTGCCAAGTAAAATTTACGCCAGGAAACATCTGTTTGATGATGAGAAGGTCATAACACAAAACTCGTGCAACTATTGTTAAATGCCGAATCTGAATAAATCCACAGTTGCTTATGTTATGTTCCCTGCATTATTACTGTTATCAAATGCTCTAGTTAATGTGGTCTGACAGAAAGATTGGTGAAAGTATGAATCTGAATGGTTTTTTCTTTCGAGTCTTGCAACTGCTGCTTGATATCTAGTGCGACATGCATGTCAGGAAGTTTTTGTTCTAGCCATCCAATAAAAGTAGTACCTGTGTCCGAAATTCTACCGTAAATTGGCAGAAAAACCTGTTCAGAAGTTTCAATTGACTGCTCCACAAGTGACCAGTTCCTATTTATTACAAAATTTGACTTTAAAATTGTCTCCATTCAATCGGACTTTCCAATTTGGACAAGAATCTGAATTTTTGCCTAATGCGTGACCGACCAAACTTTTCGTTAGAAGAAGAAAAAAGTTGTGAACTCTTGCACAATCTTGGTGATGCAACTTCACATGTGCGAAGCACTAACCAAAATTTTGTCTGTGCCATGTAAATGTTGTGAATTCCTGCACAGTGTTGATGCAGCAAATCTACTATCTACCCATTTTTGTGACTACTCAATCCAGACCAAGGCTCCTGCACATAAAATTTTTGCATGAAAAGAGTTGCAGTGAAGCACACGGCACCTTCTCTGTTTGAAACTGGGGCACTACCCTTTTATCACTAAATGTGTGTGTGTGTGTGTCTCATTATACATTTTCCTAGTTGTTATTTGTCTTGTAAGTGCAAAAAGATCTTTGATCACAATCTCTCTTGATTAATTCAGAGTTGTAAGAGCATTGGAATTTTACAGTAGCAAATAAGTTTAGTTGTAGACTAATATTTGTTTGAATGTGAAGATTTTTATGTATTGCACTAGGATGGACTGCTGAAGTCATCAAAAATATATGTAACCAACAAGCTGTTGGTTAAGGTGGTAAGCAGTTTTTACCTCCAAAAGGATGAAAACACAAGTTTGACAGAGGATTATCTTTGAGTTTCAACAAACAAAAATATATGTAGTAGTGAACTTGCATCATCTGAGATTGTTAAACTAATGATATTTTTGCTGCTAGACACAAAACTGAAAGCAAGGAAAGTATGCAGCAGCAAAGTTAAGTTATCTGGCATAAGGCAGCAGCAAAGTATGCAGCAGAGATGAAGAACGTGTGCTGATGGAGTTTTCTAATCTAACATTTATGACGCATGGTTCTTCTGGAGGATTACTGATGGATTTTGAGTTGAGAAGGCATGGAAGAAGTTAGCTCTAGTTTGCATTTAGATATCGGCAAGTTAGCAGATTAACTTTTGTAAAGCTTGCTCTTTGAGCAGCAAAAGCAAAGTTGATTTTGTACTTTATTAATTTTGCATTATACAAGCAGTTCAAGTTAATCATTGCTGTATTTTGGTTAAATACAAGTCTTGTAAAGCATTAGAACTTCTTGGATTCAATACAAGAAGTAGAGGATTAATTTCAGAATCCCTCAAAAAAACCTTCTGCCCTTCCTTCTTCTACTCCAAGCTTCTATTCTTTTTTCTGCAGCATATTTGGTTCTTCAGTTTCCTGCTGCTGCATTCAAGCTTTTTCCTTCCTCTTTGGGATCATAACTCTTTACATGGTGTCGGAGCTGTAAAAAGAGACCTTAGACTAGAATCAAAATCACCAAATGCAGAAACAGAAGATACAAAAATGGCCTCTTCAAGTTACTCACCTCCTGCTCCTCCTGTTTTTGCAGGAGGTAACTATGCTATATGGGTTGTAAAAATGAGAGCATAACTGAAGGTTTTTGACCTTTGGGAAGTTGTTGAGTCTGGAAGAGAACCAAATCCTCCCCCAAATAGCCCCACTGTGGCTCAAATGAGAAGCCATAGTGAAGAGAGCACAAAAAGGTTCAAAGCATTAACAATCCTCCACTCAGCAGTCGGTGATATTATTTTTACCTGAAATATGGCTTGTGAAACACCGAAGGAACCTTAGGATAAGCTTCAGGAGGAGTATCAAGGGAGTGAGAAGGCTAGGCAAATGCAAGTCCTCAACCTTAGAGGGAAGTTTGAGCTCCTGAAAATGAAGAATTCAGAAGCTGTAAAGGATTACTTGGACAGGCTAATGACGGTGGTTAACCAGATTTGGCTGCTGGTGTAAAAGTTACCAGATCACAGGACTGTGGAAAATTTTTGGTTAGCTTGCCTGAAAGGATTTGGTTACCAAATCCTCTCTCCATCAAAATGGCAACTTTCAACAGCATTCCTAGCAAATAGCTAAATTTCTATGGCCCTTTTCCGTGAAATGATAGAACATCTTGGCCATGAACAGTCGAGGACTTCTTCAGTTGCTGTGAATCAGTGTCGGCAGAAGGTGGGCTCTTTGTTTTTCAGGTAATAAGAAAGTAGGAGAAAACAATAAAGTCCTTCATCTTTGTGTCAGCTTTTTTGTTACTTCCACAGCTTCTGGCCTAATGTTAAAGGTGGTTTTCTTTCTTGTAGTACATCTTAATACCAGATGCACGCTATGACGAATACTGGAAAGTTCTGATTTTACCAAGGAGTACATATTCCAGGTGGATGCTTGCCTTCATTGACTAGGATAACATCAGACATGGCCACTTCGCAAGACCCTGGCATTGCCATTAAGGCAATATAACTTCCTAAATTCTAATGATGTTTGCATCATTTTCTTTAATTAATGTAAGCATCGAGCACGTGGAAAATACAGGAACTCGTTATGACACTGAGACACTGGAGATTTAAGTTTGCTCCTGCAGTGTAATAACTGTATTCAGAACTGAAGAATATGTGATTTCATGCATGATGCAGGCCACTTGCATCCCGGCAATGTTGCTTCCCTGGCGAATCCAAGGGTTTTCTTCTGGATATGCCAAAGATAGGAGACGGTATTATCTCCGTTGAAGAGGTCTTAAAAGCACAATCTTTGTAGCCCAATGATGTGCAGTCCATCCAGGTCTTCATTCCCAATATTTGGCAGAAAAGGGGCCACACTCCTGGCATGGCCCATTCCTGCATCTAAGCGTCCTTTGTAATTAGCTAGGAAATGCAAAATCTCAATTGCTCGTAGCCATGGTAGCCCTTAAATTTTTCCAATGCGAACGGATTGAGGAGGTTTTAGATGACTAAGCCATAACGATCTTTCAAAGGTATACCGACAGATTTTGGACCATCAAACACTTGAAATATTTAGTTACAGCTATTTGCTTATCTTAGGAAGATGGAGAAAATACAGATGTTTTTTCCTCATATGTTACCTACAAGAAAAATCCTCCTTACAGCTTATTGTTTTCGTCTAGGCTACATATTTCTTGCTCTCAAGCTTCAAAATGCTCCGCTTCAACTTCCTGCGTTGCCAAGCAGATCAACTAGGGAACATACATTACCAATATGATTTCAATGTAACGCTAGGTACAACCACAGCATCTTTATCACATATCCTCGTAGTTACCCCACACCAACACATACATTACGAAGCATGAAAAAAAACTCCAAAATCAGGTCGCACAAAAGGATGCACCACATAACACAATGTGTGAACCTAACAGAAAATCCAATGGAGAAAATACACGACCATCCCATGCAAACAAGGTAAATCATAAATCGAGGTAACCGTAACTCTTATAGAAGCAACATTATTAGGGTCAACACTAGAATTGAAAAAGATAGTCATCGAAATAGTCGAATAAGGTAATTTTGCAAATACTTGGCATACTTTATATAAAGAAACTTGCCGTAGAATGCCATGCAAATTTTTATTCTGCTCCAATGCCTACAAAGGCTTTCCCTACTCTCAACTTTCCAGTGCTCTTAACAATTGGAAGCTCCGCATATAATCTACTCCATGAATCACAATGTAACCTAAACAATTGGCTTCTAAGATCTTAACGCAAGAGAGAGCTACCCACTAAAGTAACATACCGTACCCCATTTGCATCACAACATCGATCAGCCGACCAGAAGCTGAATGATTGATTATGACTTGAAATTCAACAAATCTGCAAAAAAAGTTGACAATGTTGACATCGCCAAGCTGAAAACAAGCAGTTCTCGGGTCAACTCACAATATCAACCAAGTTCTCTACCAATTCCATCCATGCTGAAAAACCCCCACACTGAACACTCCCCCACTACGAAGCTCGGGTTCAGCCATGAGTGGACACTAGTCTCCACCTCAGAACTCGAGCATCTCCTCCTGTGCAACACAAGGGCAAATACAGGGGGAAATGATTATGCCATCCTCAAATTGTCAACTACCACTACGACTATCGCTACCCATTTACAAAATGATCAACTCAAGTGGCCCATAGCTCCACTGCTATCAGTAAAAGAACCTTCAAATCATCTCGACAATCCTACTTGTCATGTTAAATCAGGGATATCTACATTCTAGATTTTCTTTCCATCTTACGTTTAGTTAAAGAAGCAGGGCAAAAGTGAACACAAATAAAATGTCAACAACAGAATACTCAACTGCAAATGAGCCCAAAAGAAGGTAAGTTGATAGGCCAAATAGATTCAACACTATGAAAGAAAAGCGCCAGAGCAACTAGCAGATAATCATAAGCACGCCACATTAAAAGCTACTCTCAATAAGCTAATATCAAAGAGCATCTAGTACGCCTTAAACTACTTGTTATAAACTAGCAAAATCAATAGTGCAAACTACTGCAATTTAAGCAATACAAATGGTCCCAAAAGTGTATCACCGTCTGATATAAGCCACTCCCCCTGCTGCTGGGAATGAGACATCTGCAGGAGACCTCATGAGTTCATTACAGTTACCCATGAAATGACCATGAAGACCCAGTTGTCACCACATGTCCATAGTCACTGTTGTTGAGCTTGTCGGCCCTAAGCACCACCATACCCACCACTGAAACCAACTTGTCCACTGTGAGGACCATTAGTTTGACCCCCATAATTTCCAGAAGCTTGCTCAGATCTCCATGCAGCATTTCCATACCCTGAATTTCCATTTGCATCACCATAGCTGCTCCCCATGTAGCCACCACTACCTTGAAGCTCACCAGGACCACCAGCGTTACTGTTTGGAGGACTGACAGACCGCCCTCCAATGGCACCATAGCCAGCCAGGTTTCCATAAGATCCATCATTTCCACCATAGTTACCATACCCATAACCTTGATTTCCATAGCCAGCTACCCCGCCAGGAGATTGACCGGTAGGTGCTGAACCAGGACCGCCACCACCAGCACCAGAGCCAGAATTTGGAGCACCCCAAGAACCAGCATTCCCATAGCCCATAGAACCATAACCAGATGGAGCTTGACTGCCCCATGAACTTCTGGGAGCACCAGGTGGCCCACTTGCAAACCCAGCATTTGCAACATTTGGGTTCCCATAGGCTGCACCTGCCGGCCCACCATATCCAGCACTGGCACCACCGTAACTGCTATAGCCAACATAACCAACACCATTATTAGCAGGTCCATATCCATATCCTGGTGTACTATAGCCTGATGAAGGATATCCAGGGAAACCACCTCCACTGCTCTGCTGCTGCATGTACCTATTTGATTCCATACGACCATCATATGAACTTGCATTACCACCAGAAGCACCATAGCCGTGATAACCACCACCACCACCACCACTTCCCATTGAGCGGCTGCCTGCACCAGGATTAGCATCTTTTGGCAGAGCCCGCTTTACTTCGACCTGCTTTCCATTCAAATCGTGAAATGTCTTGTGCAAGACTCGGTCAACAGAATCTTCCGCATCAAAAGAAATAAATCCAAATCCGCGAGGACGCTGGGTGCTCTGGTCATACATTATAACCACATCCGTGACGTGGCCATAAGCTTCAAAATACTGACGGAATCCATCTTCCGTCAGAGTGGGAGGCAAACCTCCAACAAATATTTTCTTGGTCCTGATATTTTCTTCACCACCGCCGCCACCAACATTTCTTCCAGGATTCATATTTCCAGCTCTAGCATTCGTTTGCTGCTCCTCTCTTGACAGCGCTCTCTTCACCTCAACCTAAAACACCCAAAAAGATTGGTCAGCAGCAGCAAAACTATCCACACCACACAAACACACAGAGATTACACAAAAATCTCACACCACCACCAAAATTTCTCAATTTATCACAAACCCTCAGACTTCCTTTATATACATAAACATTCATTGCTCAACAAACCACTCCACATAGAACGAAACTTACGCGTGCCGAAAGAACCACCCAGACTACAAACATCTGCATAACTTAGAACACATCGAATACAACCACAAACAAAAAAAACAAAATCACAAAAACCAACGGAAAAAGCCACAAAAACAAAAACCCATAGCCCAAAACCCCCCACAAAAACCTTAAAAAGGGCAAAAAAAACACGACAAAAGTTGGAACCTTCACACTACCGTTCTGCCATCAATCGTGTGCTTGTCCTGAAGAACCCTATCGAGAATCTCAGGATCTGCAAAGACAGCAAAGCCAAAGCCTCGGGGCCTTCCCGTAATCTTGTCTCGCATCACAACCGTCTGCAAAACGTCACCGTACTGAGAGAAGTAGTCCCTCAGCTTGTCCTCCGTCGTCTCCCAAGAAATCCCACCAACAAAAAGCTTCCCTTGATCTGAATCCATCCCCAAAGAAGCCCTTCCTCTCTTTCTTTCTTTGTTTCTCTCACTATAAGTATATGTGTATGTATAGGTTTTATGTTGTTGTCGTCGTTGTTGGTTGAGGTAGTCCCTCTCTCTAGACAGCACTACGACTCGAGAGAGAGACCGATCGACCTTTGTTGGAGGGGTGAAACAGAGAAAAAAGACAGATTAACGCGGGGTGTATTCGGTTTGGAGGGTGCAGATTTGTTTGAGATTTAGATGGACGGTAGAGATCTGTTGTTGTGAGGGGTTTGAGGACATTCGAATGGCATAGTACTGTGCACGTGATTTGCACGTGACGTGGCGTCATGGCTTTTTCCCATCATCGTTTTAAAAAAGCAAAATTACTGTTGTTTACAAACAATGAAAACAGGAAAAACCCAGTTTTTAGTTTTTTTAAATTTTTAATTTTTAAAAATACATTTATTATTTTAAAAAATATCACATAATTATATTTTTATAGTTTAAAAATAAAATTTTTAATTAAAAATTATTTTATGAAACAAGCTCTATTAGATTTATGATCCTAATATGCAAAAGATCTTATTTTATAAAATTTTTTCTAAGGTAAAAATTTATGTATCAAACAAATGTTAAGATAGAAAATCCTACTTTAATTGGAATTGAGAAAACAATAAAAAAAATTTATGGATATTGTTCAAAATTCAATTCTTAAATCAGATTGTAATGTAATTAATTTATTTTTAACTGTTATAAAAAAATAAATAAATAAAGGGTGACGTATGGGAAGCATATCATTGTATATACATACATCAACTTATAAATGATAAGATTTAGATTATTATTGCAAATCACTCTTGATTGGCCAAATATTTTGGAGTTGAGCTAATCCGGAATTAGTAGGATTGTTATGATTAATTAGTGTGGAGTTGTTGTTATTTCCTTGGTGGGCTAACGAGCTTGTTAATAGACCAAAAAGGTAAGTGGAGGGAACATGATTCAAATTCCTCATATCCTTGCCAATGAACCCCACACAATGGATGTATCTTGTTGTGTGAGATGGTTTTTAATTTTAGGTAAGGTGGTCATCTATCTAACTGGAAATTGAAAGGGTTAAGGAAAGCCATTGGATTGACAACTTTAATAGCAAGTGGGCAGGGAGCATTTCCACCAAAGAGATAAGTACCTCGTTTCTGTCTTTGTTGTTAACAAGATTGTTAGGGAATGAACTCACAAAACACGAACAAAAGATGGTATTTTCGGCACGTTGCATCTCAACATCCCAATTAACGAACACAGAAAGACACCAAGGTTTCAAATCAACGCGCAAGTTCCCTAACCATAAATGTCCACAGGACACAAAAACACAAAAGATCTAATACTAAATTTAAATTTTATAGTCAATTTTTTTGTACATTAAGTTCCTTCTCCAGTGTCGTTAAAGACAGACTCTTCACAGGATTGGTGGATTCACTTTTATCTTCTTTTATTTATGAACTCGTGCGTGCACCCACCACCGCCACCTTCCAATCATCATGACAACTCCAACGTTCTTATTTTCAAAAACCGTTGAGCCAAAAAACAAATGTACTTCCAAAAACACCCTGCAACATTAAACTCTTTATCTTAGGCCAATCCAGTCCAAAACCCATGAACAAGAAAGTCCTCTAAAAAGCCAAGACTTCCCACTTGTCTTAGAGAGAGATAGATACTTCTCTGCATTAATGGGGTGCTTTCTTGGCTGCTTCGGCTTCTCTTCAAAGAGAAAGCGTCGAAAACTAGCCAATACAGTCCTACCTGGAGGCCATGTAAGTATATGTTCGTGATTAGTTGATAAGAAGCTCAAAACCATTTCTTTCTTGCCAAGTTCAACACTTTGTTTGCAGGCTAACGAAACCCAGTTCTTGAATTCTCGTGTTTTGTTTGTTTCTTCTTTCTTTTCTTTGATGTTACAGAGACTTGGTAGTTATGAACCTCTAGATTCTGTTTATGCAAATGTTGACGTCTCCGAGGAGACCCCAAACTCAAGCTCTGAGCTGAGGTCAGTCACTGATTCGATGTCTCGTTTTCTTCGATCCGTGTTTTTAGCTTCTTGTTGCGTCTTAGTTTCAATGCTTTTGTGTCCTAATTGACAGCAAAAGGCCTAGGGAGACGTTGAACTCCAAGATTAGAAAGAAAGTTAGCTTCAATTTGAACGTGCAGACTTATGAACCAATCCCAAAACGGGATAGTGAAGATCATTCTTGGGGAAATGAGGATGAGGAAGAAAAGAAGGAAGGGGACAGCGAAGAAACTGCGAAAGAAGGGCAACCTTCTTGTCTGCCTGAAGAGGGAAATTCGATCGCGAAGAAAATGGCTTCGTACCCACCAGATTACAGGTATAGAAACTGCACCGAAAGTTACGATGAAGAGGATGAAATAGCATTTGAGGAAAGTGATTTCGAGGATGATGAAGATGAAGATGATGTAGACGATTGTTTTGGTGGTATTGATGATTTGCGAGTGAGCAAAGAAGAGTGGGGTGACGAATTCATGCCTTTATCAATGAGTAAGGATTCTACAGCTCAGTTGGCTGAGGATAAGGCCAGAAATCTGCAGCACTTGAGTGGTTCAAATGAGGAGGGATTTCGTTCACTTGAGATGATACGAAATGCGCGAGACAGGAGTCAATATGTTCATTCCGTACTGAACCCTGTAGAAAATCTGAGTCAGTGGAAAGCAGTCAAGGCAGGAGGAAGGCCACCAGCAAAGCACCAAAGAAGGGATAAGGAAAATGCAGCCTCAGAGCAGCAACCACAAAAGCCCTTTGGTTCAGTGCCAAATTTTGGGCAGTCCACAGCTTTACTGCAAGAAGTTGCTGTTGATGCCAGCCTCTCAAACTGGTTAGTTTGTTCTGATTCATGTCAGTCCAGAACTACATCCATGGCAACAAATAAAGGCTTGTTTGACAGTACACATTCATGGAGAAATAGGGAAGATATGCCAGTTTTGGATATCACCAACCTTGAGGCCTGATAATAATGTGCATTGTTCAGTTCTTCCTGAAGTTCATACATACATTAAAACCACGTATATTGATTCAAGCCGGATTTCATGTAACACTAAAAAGAGACAAGTAGCGGTTGTTCCCTTAAAAGGTTTGAGTGGATCTATGGATCCAAATGCAGCAGACGTTCGCTTTGTGTTATTGTGGCCTACTCTGGGCAAGAGTAAAAACTGTTTGGGAGTGTTGTTTGTCTTCTCTCTGATTCTTTCATCTGTTTCTTCTGATCTGTCGTTGTGAATAATGTTGGATGGTTCTGCAGATTTGAGAGACCGGTTGCCTTTTCTTCTTGTTCTTTTACTTTCTCTCTTCATCTACTCTATTTTCTTAATGTTTATTGATAGCAAGTAGTAAACTATGTTACAGGGATTAAATCTACAATATGAACACCTAATTGCTCAAGTAATGTCTGGACGATTGCTTTTGCATGCGACTTGAAGATATACAGTCCGGTTGAATGAGGCAGAATATTGGCTGTCTACGTTGAGAAATATGTTCAGTCATGAACTTGAATAGATATGAAGGTAAAGCTCGGAAAAAAAAAAGATGATTTGCCTGATGGACAAACCAAATCTAGATGTAGAGTAGGTGCATAAACTTTCAAGAAATCTTTAAGCACAAGATCATTAAGTCAGCAGTGTTTGGATTTCTTCAATAGTCACTCTATCATAAGTCAATCAGCAAGGTTTTGTGTAACATAAATGCAGGAAAACAAAGCCTGCAGGGGGTGGGGAGGAGACCTGATGATAGGCCTAGACATCGTCATACACGTACAGATCATACTCCCCACATGGACAGAGGCAGCATACAATACCTAACATGGCAACCTAAATTTATAAAGTGCTTATTGCAAAGCCGCCAATACAGAATTTATAAAGTAGCAACCTGCAACTTCATCAAATGATCATCAAATTACTCTTGAATGTTGTTTCATCTCTTACATGCACATGGCAAAAGCCAGAATTGATCAATACACTTAAATAGAAACTATAAATCGTGTAACCTTGATTGTGATTGTTGCCATCTGCTTCAATTTCCCGGATGAGATCACGCAAGCTGGATCTATTTATAAGAAAACTCACCATAAAATCCAGGAAACAGCTGGTATCAAAGTTCACTTTGACGAGCATCACCAAAAACTGAAAAAGCATGACAGGTTGCCTACTCAGCCCTCAGACCATCAGTCCACGAAACAAAGCACTGGAAATGGGGCCAATGTGGAATTGCCAAAAAATCTTTGATAGGAGGGAATGATGCACTGTCATATCCAGTAGACATCTAAAACTGGTTGTACAAAGTGTTGTCTACATTATGGTACAGATGCAAGAGTCTGAATCCTCTTCATCAGATTCACCAACCTCACTGCAGGGCAAACAGAACACTCAGAAGTGAGAGATCTACTTCATCAACTCCACAGTCATTCTTTCCAATACCCACTCATGTAATAGCGCTATTTTTGGATAAGTAAATAATGTCACACACACATATCAAAGCTTATCTTCAAGGGATTTCATCATTACCGATTTCTTAAGGAAACGGCAAAGCAGATTCAGATGTTGATTGACTTGCTGTCTTCCAATACTGAATTAAAATTTTATTTTATCCAAGAGTTTTACTGGGTTTTTCAATTAAAAACAAGATAAATCATTATATGCACATGAACGGAACATGACTTCCAACTAAATGTATCAACCCTTTCTTCAATACAGATCAACATTAGAATAAGGGGCTGGGTGACATTTGATGCTCCAAGTAAAAACAGAGAAAAGAACTGGCTGCAAACATCAACTTGGTAGACAGTAGAATATACATCAAAAAGGAAAACCACATGGTGTTAATGTCATGATAAGACCCCTGGATTAAAGGGCCTAAAATATGTAATGAAAATAGTTTCTACTAAGTCCTCAAACTACTCTGCCACCTAACACCATATACGGGCCAGGAATCATGTTCTGTAGTGGGTTAATCAGCAAGGTTATATAGCTCAGCCTCACGTTATACAACTCATGCATGAGTAAACAAAAAATTTTATGTGCCCTCCAACCTATCTAGGTTCTCAGGGGATATCCAAGTTATAAGCGTCCCCCACCAAAGAAAAACTATAAGGAGGAAAATTGACTGTAGCAGTAAGTGACCCCAATGAAATTTAGTAATAAATTTTTACTCCTAAGTTCTCTTTTTTTGGTTCATTGAAGGCCCAATGGACTGTGGACTACATGATGGGAGGTAACCCTTTCTCACCTTAAATCCCACCCACCCAATAATTCTCCACAAATGTGGAGAGTGCAGGATTTGAATCTTGGATTTCTCACTCCTTGACACTTAAAAACAAAGGATATATGCCATTAGACCAAATGGCCGTTAGCAAAACATAGTAGATATAAGATAGTGATGCACTTAGCCTCATGCAGAAGCAGTCAATGACCATGTAATTCCTCTTCAAAATAGCCAAACTTTTCGTTGATCTTATGTCACATATTAGCCATTGTGTAGCACGGAATTTATTTTCCAAGAGTTTGAATAATCAGGCACCTTGGCTTATCATTAGATGATGTAAAACTTTGTTGAAGATACATGGGCTTTACTTTGATTTGACATAGCAGAGCTTCATATAACATTTGGGTGCTAAGGCAGATTTTCTAGTTTTCTTAAGCTATATTGAGGTCAAGCTTTCCAGCTAACTACGCAAAGAATGGGAAATCATCTATTGCCGAATATAATAATTTTCTCCTACTAACTACCATTAACTAGCTCAGCAAATGCATACCCTAAAACTTCTATCAAAGGAACATATCTGAAAATAAAAATGGCTTCCTAACTCAAATGGGTTACCTCCACCCACGCCAAAGCTTATACTGAAACCTAATTCTCAGTTGAAGTAAATCATTATATGCATATGCGCATACACAGATATCTCTGCAATTACTGTTGTAGCAAGTCACCATAATCTGAGAAGACCTGAAAATAGCTTAACCACCAACAGGATAAGATCAGATTACCGGCTAAGCATATCCATCTATAGTATCTTGTATTTGGATGCACATTCCAGTTCTAAAATGGTTAGATAAGTTTTGATTACTCACACATGTACTAACCACAAAGTTTTACAAACCAAGAAAATAAAACTCAAACAACATAAGAACATAAACATAAAATTTAAGGCCAAAACACAAGACATTTCTAAGATTTTAAGCCAAACCGCACATTTACCTCGGCTCGAATTCCAAAATCTCCGCAAGCTTATTCCCATTGCTGTCATTCCACTGAACTTTCCGCCTAACTTTCTCTGTGTTTCTTGACATCCCATCTCTTCTAGGGGGCAACAAAGAATTAGACTCGCTATAATCTTCTCCATCATCAACATCAACGTGATCCTTCACGACTTTTTGTGAGTCAGCACTCATCAAAGGCTGGTTTTTGAAGCCATTAGCATCAGTAAGATCCTTATCCATTGACAAGGACACAGACAACACAACAAAAACACACTCAAGAACCTGACTTTTATCAATGAAAATTGGTTTTCCTGTTTTCGGGAAAAAGACTACAACTTTGTCAAGAATTCGAAGAGCTTTTTGATATTTGACAAAAACCCAGATCGCCAAACATATCAAAAAGCAACAAATCCAATTCTTGAAACCCAGAAATGTTTTGCCCTTTTTAAGGCTGTTTCAGCCGTTGATGCATTTCTGACAATTCAGCTACAGAGGTCAACGCACTCTTTTTGACAAGATCAAAGATGAAAATCTATAAACTCGATACAAGAGCAATGGAAGAAGAGATAAGCTATGGGAGGAAAAACCCTGATATTCTCGAGAAAGTGACCGTAAAAAAGATGATGGAAGATTGACGAAGGCAGCTAATGGTGGTATTGGTAAATCAGAAAGGAAAGGAACGTTAAAAGGAAAAAGAACAGGTTGATTGCAGAGAAAAACCAATTAAACAAGCGCAAACATGAAACCATTTTACAATCCAAGAAAAAGGATAGAATTTTCTGGAGGCGCTAAGAAAATGGCAATAAAAAAACATTACAGAGAGGCAATCAAACAGATGAAAGAAAAAAGAAAAAAAGCAGAGGCTACCATGTTTTAACTTTCAATAGTCCATGTTTGGTTTGAGAGAGAGAAAGGTAAAGGAAAAGGAGGGAAAGAAAATTATGATAGAAAATATTTGTCAATGGTAAAAATATTGAAAGAAGGGATTTGGAATAGAATATTTTTAACTTAGACCCATTCAAAATAAAAGTCTCTCCAATTTTTTTAAAATGAGAGAGTGAAAAGTTTAATTAGAAAAATTTTTAATATTTGATATTTAAAAATATA
>STGP01025135.1:1271-11775 GCA_004918865.1 Caryocar brasiliense | reverse complement strand
AGTGATATGGTTGATGCCAAAGAAGCCGGGAAAGATGTGGACCCGACATCCCAAATCAATCTAAATGATGCATTAGCTACAGGGGAAGCAAAAGACCGGCCTTTGTCCCGGTATCAAGAGCAGGAGACACAAAATGGTAATATGGCAGTGAGGGCAGCCAGCAAGGCTGATGTAGGGCAAGATGAGGTGAAGTCGGCGACAGGGGACGGGGATGATGAAGTGAAAAATTTGGATGAACTTACCAAGGTTGATTCTGATACCAAACAAACAGGTGTTGAAACAGAAGCGAAGAACTCACATCATTCGAAGGAAGAAACTCTGAATGAAAAGGCTAATCAAGATTCAGTTGAGCTTCCAGATGCTGCTAAAACTACTAATGATAGTGGACCCCAGACTGATGTGAATAATGCGAAGGGACTGCAGGATGGAGATGAAAACAAGACGATGAAGTCTGATGACAATATTGTTAAGAATGTTGCTGATGAGACTAGCGCTGATGCAGACACAAAAGAATTTAAAGGTATTGAGAATGACATGAACAATGAATATGACAAGATTAGGGAGGAACTTAAAAGTGAGGTGACCATTACAGAGTTACCTCTGGCAGCAAAGATTAATGAGGAAGTGCGAAAAACTAAGTTGGATTCATCCAAGACTGTGGAGACGAAAGCTGAAGATGATCAGAATGGGGAGCAGTTGAGAGATAGAGCGTTGAAGATGAATTTGTCTCCCCTTAGAGCAGCAAAAGAGGAGGTGCCAAAACCCAAGTTAGATGCAGCACCCGAAGCTGATATGAAGACTCCAGCTAAGTCTTTCCTTTGGGAACTTTCAGCTGACGGTTATGATTCTGGAACAGAGGAAGAGCAAGCAGAATTTTTGAAGGAGGTTGAAAAATTTTATAGAGATAACCACTTGGAATTTAAGGCCCCAAAGTTCTACAAAGAAGAGCTGAATTTACTCAAGTAAGTTAATTTTTTTTGAGGTGATCTTTCTGTTTTTCAAGACTAGGTGTATTTCTATTAGCAACCTGTTCCAATTTTCCTGATTTTTCTGCCTGTACTTAGGTTATGGAGAGCAGTAATCAAACTGGGCGGCTATGAACAGGTTTGCTCGGGCTTAACTTTCTGTGAAAATCTTCTATTTTCTCATAGCCACAATTCATGCTGTGTGGAAAGCACATTTCTTTTACAAAAAAGTATATTGTACAATTCAAAAATGAATTCTGTTGGAATATATGTTAATTGATCAAGAATGTTAGATGTGTTCAGCTGTTTTTGAATCATTTAAACTTTATCTGTATCATTCAGACCTCATCTGTTGTGAAGATATTAAGCTCTTGCTGTAATGTATGTACATATTTGTTCAGCTGAGTTATCAACTCATCAATTGTTGTAGTAATGGGTTATTTCCATTTTGAAATCGAGATGTCAATATGGCAAATGGTTAATTTTATTGCAAGAAGCTGACATTGTTTACACATTTGATTTCATGATGAGAAATTTCCATTGGTTTATCTGCTTGATTCTGCTAGGTGCCATGGTTTTGTGCTATATTGAGTTTGTTGAACTATATAACAAATTTGATGTTCCCATTATTTTGTTTTCACCCTCTTAATGTGGATCCTTTCTTCTTAAGCTGTTACTTTTTGTTCATTTTAATTTTACAATTTCTGTTAAAATTATCAGTAAATTAGGAACTAAAATTTGTTTTTTTGGTCATTTAGGTGACATCATGCAAGTTGTGGCGACAAGTTGGAGAATCATTCAGACCGCCAAAGTAAGTACATCTGTGTGTTTTGTTCACGTATCTGATCCTGTCTTGATGAATGTTCTTTAAAGATAGATGGTGGGATGGCTAGTTGCTGGTTTGATAGTGTTATTCTTAATTTTTTCTGCTATGTGAGTGGTTCCATATCTAGTGGAACATGTAATGTTTCCAGTGGTAATGATTTTCTCAGTTTTGATGGGTTTTAAGTGCAGTGAACATAGTTCTGAAGACCATATGATGCCATGAGTTCTATTACTTGACATGAAATTGGCTGATTGTTTTCATTGTTGTTGCCATTGCCCAGGACCTGTACCACTGTCTCTTGGACATTTCGGATTTTTTATGAGAAGGTTATGCACTGATTGCTGGTTTCTCAAATCTAGTGTATACATTTTGTTTTGTCAAAAAGTTTACGGTTCTTGGAGTTTACTATCACTTTTTGCAGGCATTACATGCATATGAAAGGTATAAACAGCGTTGTGGTGAGCTCCCCTTTCCTGATGGCCCCTTGACAGAGTCTGTACCGGCTGAAAATCAGGTGATTTGAAACAGCTAAATTTGTGGGATGTTGATACTATCTTGCTTTCAAAATTTGATTTGTTTTGTATTTTGGTTCACTTGCTGAAATTTCTATATTGGGAAAAAATTATTGCATTTCTGATTTTGGATAAGGAAGTTTAGTTGTTTGTAATCTTCTTGTGTCTGCTGGTAGTCTTCTCTCTATATATTATCTGTCTGAAATTAATGGCAGGCCGATGGAAGTCAACCTCTTGGGTCAGGCAGGGCACGTAGGGATGCTGCAGCTCGTGCCATGCAGGGCTGGCACTCCCAGCGTCTTCTTGATAACGGTCAGGTTTGTCAGCCAATCATTAAGGTTTGTGGAGATCTTTGGGGCCTCAGAGTGTATTTTTATTTTACCCTAAACTATGATTTTTTCAGTATAAGAAGACATTTGTTTTATGTAACTTCACTTATTTATTTATTTGATTTGTCATTTGTGTGCTTGTGTGTTAGGATAAGAACTTGAGTTCTACCCCAAAGAGTGAGAAGCAGCTAAAAACTAATGGTATGATTAATTGAGTTGATTGGCATGTTCAAACCTTGTTGCAACTGTGATCCTTCAATATGAAGTTGGCTTGTTAACTCAGGTGTGCTGAAGCGTAAAAAGCCATCAACTGTGGAGAATGTCCATGTTTCTCACATGAAAACAATGAAATTACAGTTTGGTTACTTGTCCCTTTGTAATTTCATTGGTGTCACTTTATATAAAATATCGCACATCTTTTGTAAATTCTGAATGGTTTTCTTTTGGCAGAACTGAAACAGTGGTCATGGATGTTGGGCCTCCAGCTGATTGGGTGAAGATCAATGTGCAAAGAACTGTAAGATCTTGTCTTTGTTCACTCACATGCCACCTAATATATTGCTTCTGAACATTTTTGTAGTAGAGGTGTAATCAGGCTTGAATTTTTATGTGGACACAGAGTGACTGCTATGAGATATATGCTTTAGTTCCTGGGCTTCTGCGTGAGGAGGTAAGCTGCATTATTTATTAACTAATTTGTTATTCTATTTTAATTTAGTTCTTCGCTGCAGCACAGATATCTTTTACAGCACTGATACACCTGACAGGACATGGCAGCCTATGAGTTATTTTATGGTGGGCTATATTTCAAAAGCTTGAAATTAAAGGATTTAAAACTGGATGTTTATGGGTGAAACTTTTTTACATTTATTTTGAAGTAGAATAGTTATAGAACCACTGCTAGAGTTTCATAATAAAGGTTTTAGAATTAAAGCGTGCATCAAGAATAGTTGCACTTGGTACTGCTGTCAAAGTCTGACCAACCTTGGTAATAGATTAGTTCATTTCGTAGTATAAGAGGTTAGTGGGTTTATAGAAACTCTCCAAATAATCCTTGTTATATGAGGTCAGGTGGCTATTTCATTCCTTAAACAGTAAGAAAAATGATTTATAACCAAAAATGAATATCCTGGAAAGAGTCTTATTTTCTAAAATTGGCAATTACCAAATGGAAACCTGGTAAAAGCTTTTGTTAGAAATTTGATAAAGTGTTGTTAGATTGTTGCAACTGAATCAAATTATATACCTCTAATATACTTTTTCCTGGGTGGCATGTAGCTTTCTCTTTTTAACTAAATTTCACATCTTTTTACCACCCAACAAAGCTCTTTGAATTTTGAACATGGGTTTAATTTTGGGAAGTAACTATTAAGAAGCATTGTGGCTGCTTTTCAGCAAAATGTATCTGGGGATAGTGTCAGGTTTTGATCTGAAAATTTAGTCTGTTCTGTAACCCAAAAAAATGCCAAATTGCTTCTGAGTTTGTCCTTAGTCCCACATATAATAGTGCTACTTGAGTCTATCACCAAAAAAATGCTAAATTGCGCCTGAATTTGTCTTAGCCCACATAAAATAGTTAAACTCGAATTTTACATGATAATAAAGGCAATATAATCCCATTTGTACTCTGATTATTATAAATAGGAATAGGGATGTAGCTATAGCAGCAGTACAAGTTTGCTTGATCCAAGCTGCAGGTACTGCCCAAGGTTGTGGTTGCATATTAACTCATAATTCTGGCTAGGTAGTTTAGAAGCAGTTAACTTCTGTTACTCCATGGGGATTGTTAGTTTTACATTTGGGGTCACATATCTGTGTGTTTACAGTCTCAAACACTGTTATTTCGCTTCCCTGACATTTCCAACATACAGTGCCACCTCAAGTTGGTGCTGTTTTGATGGTTCAATGCTCCAGAAAAAAATTGTTCTGGGAATAGCTGCACACTTTGGGTCCATTTGGATTGTTGACTTTCGGCTGAAAGATTTGTTTTTAGCTATAAATTTAAAATTGAATGGTAGAGAATTTTTTGAAAATGACAAATATATACTTGAAAGTTAAAATAGCAGCTAAAAGCTGCTTTTTCAGAATAAACAAATGCACCCTTTGACACTGATTCTTTACATCTGGTGTTTTTTAATGAATATTTAAGTATGCTTAAAGGTGAGCCAATATAAAAGAAACCATGCTTTGCGTCTCTCTTTGAAGAATGTTTGTGTTGTATTTGGGTCTTAGTCCTGTGTGTTTATGTCCCCAAATGACAGTGTATGCAGCTGGCAGCTACTTGCTGCCCCTAGTTTTTGGGATAAGTGGAGGATCGTAGCTGAACTTGTATGTTGCAGAAATTTGTTCTTTCTATGCTTTTGATTGAAATCTCCGTTTATCAGGTGCACGTTCAGTCTGATCCAGCGGGGCGCTTGATTATATCCGGGCAACCAGAACAACTGGATAATCCTTGGGGCATCACGCCCTTTAAAAAGGTTTTTAAGTAGAAACAATTCAACTTGCATTGGTTTTGCTGGCCTAGTTAATTGGATGTTAATATGTGGACTTCCATCTAGTTTTATCGAAGTCTTTGTGGCACAGCTAGCCAGATGGGTCTGGTCCCATGTCTTTCTAATGATTGCCTACATGGGAAAATAATTTGGTGCCAAGGAAGATAAAACTAGACGAAAGTGAATTATGCTCTAATTTTGCTGTAACCATATGATTCATTTTTAATCCAGAATTCTATAGAATTGGTGCTTTTATTCTATCCAGCCAACGGTGACGGTGGATTTTTCATTCAGGTTGTGAATTTACCTTCCAGAATTGATCCTCATCAGACATCTGCCGTGGTCACTCTGCATGGGCAGTTATTTGTGCGTGTCCCATTTGAGCAGTCAGATATTTAGAATGTTGACATGGCCATTACTCGAGGAGATGTGGAGATTTCTCAGTCGGCTTATAGGATACTGTTAGAAGCTAGGTTTGAACATGGTAGTTTTGTAGTTTTTTAGTCATTGCGCACAATTAAGCTTGAGAACATCTAATCGGATGTGTTCACATGTTAATCTTCTTTTATGTTTGTAATTAAATTAGCTTAATTTTCGCCTCAGTTAAATCATGATGAGAGTATATATTTCTTTCTACAGTTGTGGTTTTAATGACGCACCGATTTGGTGGAATGTGGTATCATTGCGTTTCCAGGATCAGTCTGCAAGTGGAATCCTCAGATGTGAGAAATTTAGTGCAAATCTCGAACACACAAGATTCTAGTCGCCTTACTGAAACTATACATATAATCCAATCCTCAGATGTGAGAAATTTAGTGCAAATCTCGAACACAGAAGATTTTAGTGGCCTTACTGAAACTATACATATAATCCAATGCAGTTTTAGAGCAATCAACTAAATTGGTAACACAGTCTGGGGATCGGGTATTTTATACAGGAATTGTCTTTAGGTGACTGTACGTAACTAATACCGCAACCTGAGTGCTGATGTGGTGCAGAATCAAGTAATAAAATAATCTTTTGTTGGATGTAGAGTGCACTTCGGCTGAAACATCTGGCATCGTGCATACAAGAATGTTTTTCTTTCTGATAAATGTATGTGTAAAAGAATGTGCAAGTATTACACAAATGGTTACACAAATGGTTTGAATCTGGTGTCAGGTTGCCTTCTTCTGTTGATGGGCTGGTTCCCGCACTTCCAACTTGTCCATGGAAAACGAACTTATCCTAGATGAACTATTCTTGATCTGCCTAGTTTTACAGCACGCATACACAAACCAGAAAGTTACAAAAAGGAAAAACTGCAGAATCTTCTGTTACTTCTATTGAACAGTTTACTAAGACCGCAAGTGGTCTCTGAATAAGTCATGCATCCCCCCAAAAAAATCATCACTTCCGTAGTTAACTTTTGGTTCTTTTAAGGGAACTGAAAGTCATTCCCAGCGCCGTCAGCTCCTGTTTCGGCCTTTGGTGGGCTAATGGCAATCCAAAGCAAAGAGATTGTGATTGCGATGAGACCAGACCATACAAACACAATCGTCGGCGTCTTTCCTCTCCTTCCCATCAAGCCCTTGGCGAAAGGATATAAATGAGCCAACACCCAGAAGGCAAAGAAAGCTCCACCGATGAACTTACTCCATTGTGGAACTGTGCTGTAAATGGTCCTTATGAATGCAAAGGCTATAGCGATTATGTTCGTCATGGCAATGACAATGGGCAGAATCATCAATGAAGTCCACTTTACAAGGTGCAAGTCTGCAAAAATGTCATCATTGTCTTCTCCAGCAGATTTGGAAGTCAATGTGAAGGAGATTTCAATGCCTGCAATCACCTTCAGAAGGCCTTGTATGACGGCAGCAAAATGAGCGCTGGTTCCTGAGATAAGCCAGAATTGTTCATTCCTCCACCACTCTTCCAACCCTATACCGGACCATTTCACCTCGAGGATAGCAAGGGAAACAAGGCAAACGGTAATGATCAACAGGTAGATTAAGAAGGCAACATTGAGAGTTTGCACAATGAAGTACCCGGAGAAAAGGGAGAGTGCAGGGAGGAAGCAATAGACAATTAGGAATATAGAAGTGAAGGGATAGATGCCAACGTTAAGATAAGCAAGGCGCTGCAGTAACTTGAGACGATTAGAGCCCAGAAAGGCATTGTTTCTGGAGAAAAAAATTTCAACAGATCCTGTAGCCCAGCGGAGCACTTGGTGGAGTCGATCAGTGAGGTTGATCGGAGCTGATCCACGAAATGCGTCACGTTTGGTAATGCAGTAGACAGAATGCCATCCACGGTTGTGCATTCTGTAGCCTGTCACCACATCTTCAGTAACTGAACCGTAAATCCAGCCCACTCGGTCACCCCATTCGGTCTTGTCCTCATACCTGTTGGATCATTATATATGCAATTTCAGAAATCATGCCACTTTTGCTTTGTTCCAATGTTGAAACAATACAGGACATTGCAAAAAGAGTCAAAAGAAAATGATTTCGAAATTCAGTACCAGCAAGAAATGACAGAGACGGCTTCAGCAACGGTGGTGGCATCGAGTGGTTCTCGGGGCACCCTGAGAGCACCAGGAGGACGTCCATACTTGATAGCAGGGTGATCAGCAATAGGTCGGGCTTGGTACTCTGCAATTGGTATGGACTCAGCTAGCATTGTAGAATTTCCAAAGCGCTTTGGTAGTAGATTCAAATCAAGATCTGGATCAAAATCAGTGGCTGTCAAGGGACGAGTCTCAGCAGATTCATTCTTTTGTGGAATCTTATCAGAATTTGGCGGGTTGAAGCCATAGAGCGCAAATCGCCTGAACATGCAACCAGTCCCCACATAAACCGGACCCTGCGATCATGTAAGATTGATCATAAGAATCCTTTCTCGGTTACGGTTAGGATAAAAAAATAATTTATTCTGATTTGAAGTGATAAGTGTTGTTGAATTTACCTGCACACCATCAAGGGCACGCATGTTGCCATCGAAAAACACGGTATTGCGATTGGCATATCTATCAGAAGGGTCGATGCCTTCAAATCTCTGAGGGAACTGAATGTAGCAGATGGTCTCACCTCCTCTGTCCATCATGAAGCACATTCCTTCGCGGATAGCTTTGCAGTTGTAGATGTAGTGATCACAGTCCAAGTTGAGAATGAATGGACCATTGGACAGAATGGCAGAAGCACGCACCAGCGCGTTCATAGCACCAGCTTTCTTGTTGTGGTCGTAACCAGGTCTCTTCTCGCGCGATACATATACGAACATTGGCAACCGTATGTCGACATCTGTGAAGTCTATGATCTTTTCATCAGCACATCCCATTAGAGGGTCAGTGCTGGGGGGTTTCAGCATCACCTACATTCACATCAGTCAGCTGGATTCCAATAAAGAGAATAGGATAAAAAATGGAAGTGGTTAGAAGCCATCATTACGATAGTGTTATTATAGATGTGGGTACCTGAAGAATTCCAGCATGGTCACCTTTGGAATGTTCAGCAGCAGGGACAGCCCAAGTTCCAGGCCAGTGTGTGCCATCAGCCATCCATGTGGCCTTTTGGACCTTTATTGGCTCCATAGAATCAGGTCCACTTTCCTTCATGTGCTTCCACATTTTCATTTCCTCTCTTGCATTGAAAGCCTCCGATCTCCTCCTGATCGAGTCTGGAAGCCCATTGATCCTTACTTTGAACTCGTCGTACTCCCTCTTCATCCTCCTCCTGTCCTTCACAAAATCAGGCCTGCTTTTGTTCTTGGTTGGGTCAACTTTTAGCGTGAAGTAGGTCTCAGGATTCCTAGGCTCAATGTTATGTTTACGACAGAATGGAACCCATAAATCAGCAAAGCTTGCAGCCTCAGCCATTGCCTCAAAAGTAAGGAGCGCACCTCCATCATCAGATACATAGCAAGCGACTTTCTCTACAGGGTAATCGACTGCTAGAATTGAGAGAATGGTGTTGGCAGTAACAAGGGGAGGCTCTTTGTCAGGATCAGCGGTGGAAACAAAGAGGTCAACACCAGGAAGATCAGATCGGCCTGTGGGATTAGAGGGAGATGGCATTTCAAACTTGTCGTGGAGGACTTGAAGGTCTGTGGAACGGTTGACAGGGCATAGCTTGGGGACCTGATCCAAGATCCACGAGAAAGCGAACCATATCTCGCAAACAATTGACATCCCCCACAACCATCTTGCATCGTCATTTGGATGCGACACTCTCCAATGCAAGAAGAACCCCAGCACCACCAATCGAACCAGAACCAGTAACCTGCATCATGGTTTATTATTAACATTGTAAGCAGTTTCAGTTTCTGGCAATGTTCAAAGATGCGAATTTAGCATGAAGGTTGCACCATAGAGCAAATTAAAAGGATTTCTAACTAAGGCAACATATAGAAGTATAGTTGTAATACCTGTAAGGGCTGATAATTGCTGCTGGAATTGAGGTCTTTCGACTGAGAGGTTTCCAAGGCTTATCCATATTTTCTAGCATGCCGCCTTGCAGCCCTTCGCCACCATCGTCACCATACATATCATCTTGAGGCCAAAAGGCATTTCCATATCCATACGTACCATTTGTCTCGAACAACCACCTATTGTGATCGAACTCTCCAGTTTGGTTCCTCTTCATCATTGTCATGTTCTTAGGATCTCCTTTACCTGGGGCCGGCAATGGCAATGCTCCATTCGAAAAATCCGGCACGTCATCTTCATATTCTCCAATCTTGTATGGCTCCTTGCAACCTGGACACAAACCATTCTCCTTTTGTGCGTCCAGGTAGCAATCCCTGCAAATTTTGAACCTAGAAAAGAAAGCAAAAGAAAATCTCATAAGCGCCTACGTTGGTCTAAGCATCAATTTGTTTTTTAAATTTTTTTTTAATTTTTTGAGGAAAAATATTAAAAGAGAATGTATAAAATCTACATCTAAGTACCTGCATTCACATGGCATAACATCTTTTCCTCTCTCATCCTTCATGATCTTGCCATCACAAGCAGGCATCGAACATGAAGAGCCCTTGGCTCCAGCCATTTGAGGATGAGTGACCTCGGAATCAATGACCTTGTCCATAAGATGGGCACGCGTGACGCTATTGAATCCTCCGGTGAAGAGGGAATTCGAGACGTACTGCTCCTCGGCCTTGACGGCCACAGACGTGTCCATTGGCTGATTGTCGGGTGTTGGTGGAATGTGGACGGTGTAATTCATGTAGTCACCGGAAAACTCACCGGACATGTCAAGGTCTTCTCTTGAAAGACTAACATATCTCCCGCTCGAAGTCCTCCTTGCAAACTTCACGGTTTGACCGCCACTCGAACTGCCGCGATTTCCCTGGGAGCTGCCTGAGCCGCCTGGCGTGCGCATGTTCTTTTTCGATGGTTGGGACG
>STGP01025093.1:0-13334 GCA_004918865.1 Caryocar brasiliense | reverse complement strand
TCCATTTCGCTTCTTCATGTTTATTTCATCCCTATAAAAATTATTTCCCAAACATCTAAATACAAAAAAAGCCCACATAAAAATTTATACAACGATACATCTTGCTTGCTTGCCTTTGATTCAACTAAGAGTCGTTTTATTTTGTTCAATTTTCTTCTCGTTTCCTCCTACGTTCATATTCTGTTTGTCTTTGCTTTCCTAATTTTCTGTTTGTTTACTTCACTCAAGGTCTGGATGCATGCGGATCACACAAAAGCTGGTTACCTTGGTCGACAAGAATTCTACAATGCTCTCAAACTTGTTACTGTAGCACAAAGCAAGCGAGAGTTGACCCCAGATATTGTCAAAGCTGCATTGTTTGGTCCTGCATCCGCTAAAATCCCTGCTCCTCAGATAAACCTTGCGGCCACACCCGCCCCTCAAGTGGGTGCTCCTGCTCCACGGTCAATTGGCTCCGTATCAGTAGCTTCACAAAACATTGGCACCAGACCGCCACAAGTTCCTGCAAGTACAAGCTCCAACCAGCCCTACTTTCCACCTCCGCAAAACCAATTTGCGAGACCACTTCAATCTATGCCTCCTAGCCCTGCATCTCATCCGCAACAAGTTATGCCCAAGGCAGCTACTATAGCTGCTCCTCTACCAACAAGTTCAAGCATTTTGACTGATCAGCTTGGTGGAGGTACAGTTGGTCCAACTTCCCAGATTTCCAGCAGAGGGGTTAGTCCTCCCGCAAGTATGACAGCATCAGGCTTCTCAGCGCCTGCTCAACCTAGACCACAGACAACCACTGGACACACACCATCTACACCTCTAGAACATCAAGATGCAGCTATCACATCTAACCAACTAGCATCCAAGGATTCTAACACAAAGACTGTTTCAGGGAATGGATTTGAATCTGTCTCACTTTTTGGGGATGTGTTTTCAGCTAATCCAGCGCAAACAAAGCCAAATTCCTCTTCTTCTACATCTTCAGCGAGTAGCTTACCTGTGTCATCAGCAGTTGTTCCATCGTCTTCTGGGTCCCAGCCTTCTGTTAAGCCAGGCCTTCTTGACTCTTTGCAGAGTCCAATTTCTCAGCAACATGTTGGTGGTCAGACAACAGGGAGACCAAACCAACAAGTGGCAACTCAAAATTCCAGTCCTTCAACTGGGTTCCGTGTTGGAGCTGCTAATTTGGCTTCCAGTCAATCCCAGTCTCCATGGCCAAGGATGACACAGTCTGATATTCAGAAGTATGTGAAAGTGTTTATGCAAGTAGACACAGATAAAGATGGAAAAATTAGTGGTGAACAAGCACGCAACCTGTTTTTAAGTTGGAGGCTGCCTAGAGGTAATTAGGAGATGTATTCCTTTTTTTTCACTTTCCCTGCTTGTGCAAAATTGCAGTTCATGTGCAACTGCCCTTACAACACGATGTTCATTAACCCATTATTCTTGGTGCTTTAGAGGTCTTAAAACAGGTCTGGGATTTATCTGATCAAGATAACGATAGTATGCTATCTTTGAAAGAGTTCTGTATTGCTCTCTACTTAATGGAACGCTACAGAGAAGGCCGCCTGCTTCCTGCAACACTTCCAAACACAATCATATCCGATCAGACTCTGTTGTCTGTTACTAGCCATCCTACAGCTCCGCATGGCAGTGGAACTTGGGGGCCTGGCTCTGGTATTGCTTGAAATCGTACTATTTTTTCTTTTTTCCTTTGGATTATTTTCATTGCATTTGCTTTGCTGTGGATTCATCATGTTTTAAATGGCAAAATATATCTTGTTAGGTATGCAACAACCGCCTCATATGACTGCAACACGACCAACATCCGCTGCTGCATTAAGGCCACCAAGGCCACCTCCTGTTCCCCATGTTGAAGAAAAGCAGTCTACTCAGCAAAAGCCCAAAGTACCAGTTCTGGAAAAGCATCTTGTGGATCAACTTAGCCAAGAAGAGCAGGATTCTCTGAATTCAAAGTTCCTAGAGGCAGAGCAGGCTGATAATAAGGCATCTTTTCTTATTCCTTTTTATGCCCTGTTGGAATTATATATTTTGAATTTTTTAAGCTTGTGTGTTTAGTGCGCAATTTTGTTTGTTGCAACAATTTAAGAATTGTGAACTGCACTAATTCTGGTGATTCAAATATTCCATTTCTGAACTGAAATAAGTGGGACAGGTTCTATACATGTCTTGACCTTTCTCCACCTTATTCATTGAAGTTAGAAGAATTGGGAAAAGAAATATGAACTGCACTAACTCCTTTTATTTGAATATTCAATTTCTGACCTAAAATAAGTGGGGCATACTCTGTTTATATGTTTATGTGTCTTGACTCCACCTGTTTCATTGAAGGTAGAAGTGTTGGAAAAAGAAATATTGGATTCTAGACAGAAGATTGAGTTCTATCGTGCCAAGATGCAGGAACTTGTAAGTGGATCCCATTTTATTTTCTTTCATCTGGTTTCTGTACCATTATCTGCTAGCACTGCCTTGGTTTTGGAGCTGCACCTTATTTTCTTGTTTTAGGTTCTGGATGCAAGCTCCTTGTATTGTTTTATTCACTGATCCTGGAATATGACTAGAGTTGCTAGTAATATTTGCTTTTTATGTCCTATTAGTGTGCTGCTATTAGCTTTGCTTGCATGGTTTTTCCTGTATTCTTGCCAAGCTAATTTAAGATCTATATCCCTTTCATTGACCTCTAAACTCACTCTTTATTATCCAATCCCAATTTTTAACATAATCTTCTTATAATATCTACCTTACTCATCCTGCTTGATATCAGAGGTAAAGGCTCAAAAGCCTTGGCATGATATGCGGGTTTAGCTATTTGTTCTAATGCATTGCCACTATATAGCAGGCCTGAAAGTGAGACTTCTTGGAAGAACCTCTGGAAAATTCTTTTGCATCTAGGATTACGAGTTTGTAGTCAGTTTAGCCTGTTTAGGAACATTCCGCAATTAGGTGAAAGGCTTCTGAAAAACATTTTTTTAATCTACAGATTTAGGCTTTATATGCTAAGTAGGTACAAAAATGTGGTAATTAATATGGTGTGAAGTGTAAGAGATGGTTTGGTTACCCCTATTTCAGTCAAGTTACCGACCTTTCTAGCAATGAAGGGGCAGGACAGGTCTTTGTGCTGGTGAAATGTTCTGGTTTAACAATAAGGCCTGGGGTATTCTTCTCTATTCAAAGTCTTCATCAGTCAGTCTTCCAAGTTATTGAGTGCATGGAGGAGAGTAGTTGTACTTTTATTTAACAATAAATGCGATGCATCACTGATAGCTTTATTTATCTCAGATTTTATACAAGAGCCGATGTGACAATCGACTCAATGAAGTCACAGCAAGGGTTTCTAATGATAAGCATGAGGTATTTCCTTCTCTTATTTGCGTTTGCTTATATTTATGGCAATCTTGTTGCTTATTGTACTGATGAAGGCAGTGGCATGCATTTAAGGTTGAGGCGTTAGCGAAAAAGTATGAAGAGAAATACAAGCAGGTTGGAGATGTAGCCTCTAAATTAACTATTGAAGAGGCCACATTTCGTGATATTCAGGTAGATTAACAACTTAAGTTATTCTTATTTTATTGATGTGCTTTTTTGTTATATCCACTCATTGGCGTGTCAATTATCTGATTTCTGTGTGATGGAAGTAAATCATCCAAGCTATCATCACTGTCAACTTGCAGGAAAGAAAAATGGAATTGTATCGTTCAATTGTTAAAATGGTGGAAGGAGGCACTGCTGATGGCGTTCTGAAGGTAGTTTATAAGAATAGTTGATTGTATATATATCCTGAAACTTTTCTGGGAGTCCTGATTCTTTTATGGTTTCTATAGGAGCGTGCTGAGCATATTCAATCGAGTCTTGAGGAACTAGTAAAAACTGTGAATGAGCGCTGCAAACAGTATGGATTGCGTTCTAAGCCAACCTCACTAGTTGAGCTTCCCTTTGGTATCTCCGTGGCCCATTGAACCTCTGGTTTCGATGTTGCATGTCCTGTTTTGAAATATTTCCGCTTGTGTGGATTATAATGTGCTTCATTTGTCTGTTTTTTCTTCTTTTTTTTTCTGTGCAAAATGCACATGCATTCTGATTGTCATCATGTCAGAGATCAATATTTCCATGTCAGAGATTAATATTTCCTGTCTATTTGGCATGCTTTGTGATATTTTCATTTGTTTATCATTATCCCACTGGTTTAAGTATGCAGTAGAAGCTTGGAGATGTCTATAAATGTGGTTCTCTCGTACTTTTCTTTCTGCTTTTTATGTTCATTTACAAATTGTAATGAATTGTGTTTGTTACTACTCTCCAAAATCCCTAGCATTCAACTTTCAAGCTGTGATTTTGGTAGCATCATAAAGCACCATTTGTTACCTTGTCTTCCTCTGAGCATTGAACAATTACATCATTCATTAGTTCTCCACTTTTTGCATTGTTGCGTTTTGGTTCTAGATAAGACACCTCATCCTTTTTATCTGTCCTTACTCCATAATCTTTCTTAAGGCTGGCAAGCTGGAATTCAAGAAGGAGCAGCTGACTGGGATGAAGAATGGGACAAGTTTGAAGATGAAGGTATGGTAAAATCAATGTTGTAAGAACCAGACTGACCTTTAAACTGCATGGGCTTAGGAGTCAGGAATCTAAGGTTTAACCGGAGTCGAACTGGGTCACTATTGTGACAAATTTTCATTAGAACATCACCCAATATAAAGATTTAACAAGCATATGTGCACAGTTTTGCTTACATGTTATATTCTATATAAAAAAGTATAATATAAAAGGATATATAAAAACTCCAAAGGCTCAATCATTAATGATATGAGAGTTTAACCAAGCCAACACAAATTAAAAATTCTTGCATACTCTCCTATTCATAGGGAGTCTACACTCTCCTAAAGTCATTCTCAAACAATATGCGATTTTGTCTTTCTAAGAAAACAAGGTATTAAATCTCATTAAAAAAGAACGAAAGGTAAAAGAGGTTTGATACCTTTATAAAATAATAACTCCTCTTTGGATTTGTGCTCAACCAATCAAGACCCACAAAGTTGTGCTTCATTTATTTTTGGGTTATTATTAAAGCCCTTTGTAGTCATTTATTGAAAAAAAGTTAACCCAAAAGCCGGTCCAACCAGTTCTTTGCAAAGCCAGTTTTGAGGTTTTGACTAAACCAGCCTGGTGACCGGTTCCCTGTTAACGCGGTTCAACCAGCGGGTCCAGTCCAGATTTTACAACACCGAGTAAAATACCTAAGGATCTTTTGGGGCTCTTGTAGTGAAATATTGGACTTTCAAGGTTCCTGTATGAGGACATTTGATTCTTTCTTCCTTGAAGTGCTTCAAAATATTTCATTTTCCAAACTTTCAGGATTCACATTTGTGAAGGAGCTCACTTTAGATGTAGAAAATGTTTTAGCCCCTCCAAAACCAAAGTCTTCTTTAGCTCAGAAAGAAAAAACTTCCTCAAATGCTGAGGCAAGGGCAGAGAAGGTTTCAATTTCCAGTGAGGCAACCGCTGAGAAAGAATCAGTGCATGACCAAAGTGAAAATGGTGCTGCACAAAGTCCTCCTGACAGTCCTGGTGAAAGTGCAACAAAGACCCAATCTCATGAATTCCAAGATTCCCCATTCAGAGAGAGCAATGGTGCAGATGGTTCACCACATGCTAAAGAAATCAAAAGGTGTTGTTGAACTTTGTATTGTTTATCTTGGTTATTTTATACTTCATTTTTTCTCTTTCAGTTTATGTTAACTAGACGTCTCAGCGATCATGTAGGCATGGCTTGGTGATACAGGTCAAGGTCTCCTTTTTCTTTTTAGAGCTTCCTGATTTTTCTTTATGATATGATCTTGCAGTGATACAGGCGGCAGTGATTCTGTGTTCTCTGGGGACAAAAGTCATGATGAACATGGCTGGGGTACATTTGACACTCATGATGATGCAGAATCTGTTTGGGGCTTTGATTCTGTTAGTAGCAAGGTCTGTTCATTCATCTTTTACAATTTTGATTATTTAGGGAAAAAAAGGATATTAATGTTTTGGAAGGAAGTAGTGAAAGTTTTGATGGCTTTCAAGATTTCGGTTTCTGCCTGCACCTTCTCTTTGTTCTTTTGTTGGCTGTGTTCTTTTTTATAACTGAAATTAATAAGGAGGACTATATTGTTTCTTGCAGGACATGGATCATGAGAGGCGCAGTGAAAGTTCCTTGTTTAGTGCTGGTGAATTTGGTCTAAATCCAATAAGAATAGGACCTTCTCGTGTGGATGACACAGTCCAGGGGAAGAGCCCATTTGTGTTTGCAGATTCTGTTCCAAGTACCCCTGCCTATAACCAGGGGAAAAGCTCATTTACATTTGACTCTGTTCCAAGCACCCCTTCCTACAATCAGGGGAAGAGCTCTTTTGCATTTGCAGATTCTGTTCCAAGCACTCCTGGTTATAGTCTGGGAAAGAGTCCTCTTACATTTGCAGACTCCATTCCAAGTACTCCGGCTTATAATTTTGGAAACTCTCCACGAAGGTTCAGGGAAGGGTCAGAGGACCAATCCTTTAACAACTTCTCCAGATTTGATTCGTTTAGCATGAACGAAGGTGGATTATTTCAGTCACCATCTCTTGCAAGGTTTGACTCCATCCGCAGTACTAGAGACTCTGATCAGAGTTATGGGTTCCCATCAAGTTTTGATTCATTTAGAGAAAGTGGAAACTATGATCAGAGTCACGGGTTGTCAAGGTTTGACTCATTTGGGGAGAGTGATCAGACTCGGGGGTTCTCAAGGTTTGACTCATTTAGAGACTCTGACCCCACTCATGGGTTCCCATCAAGGTTTGACTCATTTAGTGACTCTGACCCCAGTCATGGTTTCCCATCAAGGTTTGACTCTTTTAGAGAATGTAGAGATTCTGATCACAGTCTTGGCTTTTCAAGGTTTGATTCATTTGGCACCCATGATGGCCAGTCATCTCAACCACATGGAGGATCCCTAGCGAGGTTTGATTCTGTCCGTCAGTCTGGAGATTCTGATAATAGTCATGGCTTCCACACCTTCGATGACACTGATCCATTTGGCTCAGGTGGGCCATTTAAGACATCATTGGAGAGTGAAACTCCAAGGAGAACTTCTGATGACTGGAGAGCTTTTTAGACAAATAACGATGTTATATAATGCTTCAATCATGTATTTGAATTTTCATGTATTTTGGTGGGGTGGCATGTTCTTGTATTGGCGTATGTCGTCAGTGTGAATGCGTGATTATTCGTTTGGTCAAAAATTTAATTTGTTTTCATGTTGTTTCTTTTCTTTCTTTGGTTGTAATTTTTTATCAGTTTGATGAACGATTTTCATTCGAATAGATACCTTCACAAACTTTGCAGCTTTGATACTTAGTAGTTGACCCGGCCCGGGGGCTGTACTTTGTTTGTTTGATAGGAAAAATTGTATGAGGCAAGCAGGCCTTGATTTAAGAAGCAAATTTGTCCGTTGAGCTGATGACGTTTTGGTTTTTCATTTTGGAGAAACAATAACATTATGTTCATCTGTTTGCTCAGCTAGTCTGCCCAAGCAAGCATTGTGTCATGGGCGTGCAAGGTCTGATGGGAGCCCTGAATTTTTCGCATTCTCCCTCACCCATTTTTCCATGCAGGTTCTGGTGCCATCTCCGAAGACCCGGTCAGGAGGGCTGTCCGAATGTAACCAGAATTGTTGGAAGCTTCGGACGTGACAGCACCGCAAGTTACTCCACTTGCGCACGTGGGCGTGTGACCGCCTGACGGGACAACGTGACGAGGACTGGTACATTTTTTGCAAGTGTAAAAAATCACGTAAGCGATGAACCGAACATAGTCCCACAGAGATTAGTCTAACCGTAAGTCTTAGCTCTCTTACTTATCTAGACTAATAAAATGAAAGATTTTATTAACTAAATTAAATAAATTTAATTAACTAAAACTAGGCTATTTTAAAATAAAGAGTAGATCAAAAGAGATAAAAGCACTTTTAATGACTTTTATCAAAATTTATCTAATTCTTATGATAGTCATATTTAATTATATATAGTAATTTGTATGCATTATCTCTTTTGATAAAATAACGAAATTATCTATCATAATAAACGGTGACCCCATATGGCAGAAATCATAATTTACTATAACCAATTTATTAAGTACTTGGTTATTCATAGTTATCAAGATAATATCTTCAAATTACTCGAATATTCTCATAGGTCAAACTTTATTTTTTCGTTTTAATTATTATTTTTATGATGTTTATTACTATTGGTCAATTATTAAAGTATAATTTCAATATTCACTAATAACTAGATTATCTAAAGGACGCGTAGATATTAGAAGCATTAAACACAATAATAAACAACTATGATAAGGAAGAAAATCGATAATGAATTAAATAAAATTAAACATATAGTCAAGATACATCAAGAAACCCTATAAAAATTTAGTTCTTTATAGAAAAAAAAATAATCATCATCTCAATTATTATTATCTTACAAACAAAAGTTTAAAGATAAATAATAAAGAGTATGAGAAAGAAAGAACTCTAGAAATCGATTATATGGTTAATCATGAGCTTTGTCCGATCCCAACTTCTTATCTTCGAAGCTTGAAAATTGGTTGGGAGTTGAGTTTTGGAGTACTAAAGATCGTGTGTTATAAGTCCAGGTTGGCTCCCCCCTCTTAAAAATTGAGAAAATAGGCCTTTTATAGTGAAAACCTAATTTCGATGTGCAACGCACACTACCCTACAGCTCAGAACGAGTAGGTCGTGCAAATAACACGTATATGGTGTTTTAGTCTCTTCTTGCACACGGCCGTGCCTCCTGACACAGGCTACCTATGAGACATTCTGGAACTCTTGGCACGGGCATGTCTGGTTGCACGGTCAACCCTTGTTGGTCCTTATTTTTAGTTCTTTTCTTTATTAATCGCATGGCTGGGCCTTGTTGGATCCTTAAATCACACGGGTAAGCCATGTAGAGCTCTGTTGGTTATTCTTCTAAACATGGAAAGGTTGTGTTTCTAGTTAAGATTATATATAACAACCCAAATCAGGGTCAAGATGAATTGAAATCTTTGTGTGTTAGTGATATTGATGATTTATAAATTAAAGAAATTTTCTAAAATTTTATTGGAGTTTTAGGTATTTTTAATTATTTTTAGATGATTAAAAAGAAGAAAATTTACAAAAAATATCAATCGAGTTTTAAAAATTATGAAAACTTTCAGTAAGCCTTAGATCGCATATTGCGACGTTTTGGTTCATTTTAGAGTAATTAGATTAAGTCGGAAGATTGTCAAAAGACAAAAATGCCCATGTGACATATTAGGATGTTTTAAGTGTTTAAGGACAAATTGATCATATTTATCAACTCAACGAGATTTTACGACATTATAAACAATAATTTCTATGTAGGAGTTCAATTGGAAGTTGTAAATTCGTTTTGGAACCCCTATTTAGACAAAATTGCCCGAAAAGGTCCTATTAAATTAAGGATAAATTAGTTTTTTAATTTATAGAAGTTCAATTCGACTTAGTAGCCTAAACTAACCTAATTACTGCCTATTTTAATGTTAGTACATTTGTTTAAAGTAAATAGAAGCACCACTCTATTCTTCTTCCATGACCTTCTATATTTTTTCCTTTCTTTCTTCATATTCCTCATCAAAATCAACTATAAAACTCTTCTTAAATTTGTCATTGCATTGGGCTTAAGATTACAGTTTGCAAGTACGACAAGACATCAATCTGTAACTCTATAATAAGAAATTTCTAAAATAAATTAGGTTGTTTATTCGTAAATGTGTTTTATAGAGAGAGAAAGTTGATTCGATTTAATTAGAGGTCAAGATGTTGATTTTTTTTTAAAATTAATTTTAGAAATCAATTTTAGACATCTCAAAGATCAATAGCCCTCAATCAATTGAAACAAACAGTGACTGTAAGGGCATCAATTTGCACTGGTAAGTGTTCGGCCAATTTTCTTGGGTTTTCTTTCTTCAATTCTATTTTTTGCTTAAATTCGTATAGATTGGTGGTAGATTGTGTGAATTAATGAAAGATTAGGAATTTAGGGTTAGTGTCATACGTTTAGGACAAGTTTTGGCAAAGAAATGGCGACGAACAGGCCAAAAATCGGGGAAAAATGAACAGCTACGTGAAGAGAAGGTTTTTGCAACTAAAACACAAATTACACGGCCAAGCCATGTTCTGGAGGAAGAAGACAGTGCGGGGAAAAACACGGCCTGACCGTATTATTAAAAGAAATTTGTTTAAATTAAATTAGTATTATTTATTGAAATGTATTTCATAAAATAAATTATTTTAAATGAGTTCTATAGTTTTCAGAAATATGCTGAATACCTAAGGCTAATTAGAAAATAATTTTTATATGAGGTTAAATAATATTTTAATTGAAATTAGTTATTTTGAATATTTATATTCATTGTTATTATACATTCTTATACTGTAGGATTTTATATAGAGTAATTTAATTATAATAAGTTTTGTTGTTCTCAGAAATAAGCTACAAACTTGAGATAAATTCATAAAATAAAATTTGAAGAATTCATAAATAAATTTTGATAATTATGAAAATAAAAGTCGATGAGATTAAATATTATTTTTATAATCAAATATTCAAAATAAAATTTAAAATTTTATTATCCTTAAAATAATAGGATCGTACATAATGATTTCGAAAATTTATACTATTCTTAATAGTGATTTGATTGTATATAATTACTCCAAAAATTTTATGTTTTTTATTATAATTGATTATTTTGAAAATTATTGTTAATTGTTAATGTGCATTCATTCATCATTATGAAATATATGAACATGCAAATCGTGCATTTTTAGTTCATAGACTAGTCATTCCTATGCTGCAGTTAATTTATTGTGATTCTTTGGGCTAAATTGATTGTGGCATTCGGGTATGATTAAACAAGCTTACGAGCTATTTTGGTACTGACCTCCTAGTAAATGGGCCTTTGGCCAACCTTAGTGAACAAGAATCTTACTTTCAAAATGAGGAGTGACCTGAACATTGTATTCATGCACTCATAATTATTTACTTTAGTTTGATGAATTAATTATGTATGATTGTATAATGAAATAACTATTTGATATTTTATATTATGATTGTTATTGATTATTTGAACGTGATACTTAACTAAAATGTATGTATTTTGGAAATTATTATATTTGTACAATTTTTATTATTGGAATGGGAGTATAGATATAACCCTATACTCTCATCCAGCAAACTATCACTTAATTTTGCTAAAGCTGGTTCATTAACTGCCTAAGTTCAGGATAACAACGATGGTATTAGAATATGGATTGTCTGCTAGAGTTTTAGGGATCTTACAAGAGAAGCGTACCACATATAGAAATTTCATGTAACTAGTTATTATCTCATTTACTTGACTATATGATTGGAAGAGATTAACAAATTTATGTTTAGTTATGTCTTAGTATTTTATAAATAATTGTGTAAATTGATAAGACGGTATAAAATTTGATTTAATATTTATTTAGTAGATATAATTGAGTTGTTTGAGTATGATTTTTTGAAAAGGCTAATGATATTACGTATGATTAATTTAGTATGATTTGAATGTGAATTTGTTATTGTAAAATAATTGACAGGTGGTCTTACTATATGCCCAGGGCTTGTTTTTAGCTGGAATTTTATATTTTTCACTTTTAACTTAGCCTTTTCTTGTTCTTTCTGCTCTAAGTCTTTGACTTTATTCTTAGAAATTTTGGATCTAAAATCACTTACTCATAAATCAATAATATAATCAAAACCTATGAAAACTATCCTAAATTACTCATAATTATACATAACTCTAAGTAAAATCAATGCAAAATGATCTTAGTATTAACATATATTTTACACTTATCAAGGACTACGAAGGTCCCTACTGTGGACCTATAAGGATGCCCAGCACGCAGACAAGCAAGATTGACGGAGGGTTTGGAGTTTCGTGCACGTTCGCTAGTAGGAAGAAAAGGAGACCTGAACCTATCATGTCCATCTAACGTTTAGTGGACTTAGTCTTATATAGTAAGCACCAAAAGGCCTATAAAAGAGGCTCACCATACTTGTACATGTATGCACGCTTGTTTTCAACACTTGTACTCTTTTCCCTTTGTTAATACAAAAAGTAGCTCACATTCCCTTCATCCTTTACCTTTGTTAATACAAGAAGCAGCTCACATTCCCTTCATCCTTTGCATTAGCTGAATTTCTGGCCTACTCTTTCCTTTATTTGTTTACTTTCATTACATGGGTAACTGAGCTTTGTCGAAGGCTGACTAGCCATCCAAGTGTGTGTGTCGACAAGTGTCATTGAGGAAAGGCTAGGGCATACAGTTATGTCAAAGGTCCAAAGGTGTGCTATGACAGTTGGTATCAGAGCTTGCAAGCCAATGTACTAATGTTTGCTAGTTTTGCAAGTTAAGAGCAATGGTGATTGTTGTTACTAGGATGACGAGAAGTGGAAGTGCTAGTTCAAAGCCAACAACAGCGACCCCAACACCGCAGATTGAGGGTCAAGGGTGTAGGGAGAAGTCCCGGGACATCTTAGGAGCCCTAAAGGAATGGCTGGTCCGAGAATAGGCTATGGTGTCGAAATGGATGGAGAGACTCGATGACATCGATCCACGCATCGAGGAGCTTGAGTCAAAGGGGGAACTGAAGAAGTAGTTATACCCCGAGAATGCTGAGACCAAGGCCTACGCTAGGCTTCATAGGTTGTAGCATAAGGAAGGCCATATCTAGGACTGTGTACAAAAGTTCTCAAAGTTGTTACTCAAGATCCCAGATATGGGAGATAAAGATGCCATGTTTCATGGATGGCTTAGCCGGGTGGGCCAAGCTCAAGTTGGAACGTCAAGGTGTGAGGGACCTCACATCCACGATGGCCACTATCAAAGCACTAATTAAGTTTCGTAAGAGGGAGCTTACGATAGCAAAACTGAAGCTAAAGTCAAAGATAGGTTTTGCAGGTGCTAGCAAGCAAGGTAGGAGAGAGGCCTCTACGAAGGTATGGAGGACCTTTCGAGATAAGGGGGAGGCTAAGGTTGTGACCTTTGGCGAGATCGAGATCTTTAATTAAGGGATTCAAGTACACGGTAATTATGATATTGGTTCGTGAAAATGTGGTAACCGTGTTATACATTCATTACTAATTGGGCAGTTATGATTCATTATGCTAGATATCAATTTTGACTAATGAGAACGTAAGGTGATTTAGGAAGTTCACCTAAGGTACGGAAATGTTGATTCCAATAATATCATAAGCATTGA
>STGP01024930.1:0-15706 GCA_004918865.1 Caryocar brasiliense | reverse complement strand
CGTTGGAGAGAAAAATTTGCAAGTTCTTTATAAATATGAACTTAATTTTGTATAAAATGCATATGCCCCACTATACCTATAAAACCCTGCTAATTTCTTATCTCCATCATTTTCCTTTTGTAACTTCAGATCTGGCTTTTCATGTGCCCTTGCCTTTTCCCTTTCCCTTTTATTCTATGACCTTTTTTATTTTCTGCGTGTGTAGATGTGCTGTTGATGAAGCTGCTCGAAAATCTGATGCAACTTTAGTACAGAGTCCAACCAATGAGTGTGTTCCAGAAAGCTCTCATGGCAATCAGTTGGGTAAGACTGCTCTTATTGGAAACTTGTCTATAGAAGTTGCTGATGCTGGAGAGACAGCTGTTGTTGTCTCAATGGTTGGAGGAAATAATTGGACCGGAGAACCTAGTGAGATCTTTCATCCCACCCCTGCTGTTTCCATGGACCTGAAGGTCGATAATTGTGATGAAACCAGTATCAAGGCAGAAACTCAGATTGGAAAGACTAATGATATCCGGCCTATTTTGGAGGGAAAGGGACTGGAACTGTCCTTATCATGCGATACCTCCTTCAGTCAACCCTCTAGATCATTGACTCTTAGTGAGTTGAAGATCAGTTGCACAAATGAAATGAACAGACCCAGAAGATTTGGCGGTTTCAAAAATTCTTTGAGAAAGTTAATAAGTGATTCTAGTGCTGGAAATAAACAATCTGAAAGTCACTCGAATATGGGTCTTCATCTTGGTTTAGCTGTGGGAAGTTTTTTATCTGGTAATTCTGCCAATATAAATTTTGTTCATCTTCCTTTTTTTCCTATGGATACAGTAGAATGCAAGTGACAGCTTTGTTATCTATTTAATGTGGTATGCTACTAGATGATTGCCTGAGCAATAATGGGACTAAAGATCAAATGACAGAGGATGTACAGCAACAAAGTCTTCCGGAAAAATCTTTGTTAATAGGTATTAATGAGATTGTACCATGCGTGCCTTCTTGTTGATAGACATTTTACTTTTATTATTAAGAGGCATTTACAAATGCATTTTGTCTCAGTCTCATCGCTCAAATGTCTGCAGATGAGAAGGTGCAACCACTTGGTGTTGTGGAGGAAGTCAAAATTACTGGCACAAAGAGAACACATACAGATGCCAGGTTACCGCAACATCACTTGCTAAATTGTGGCCATTCTTGTTCTAGTCTCTTATAGACCTTTATTAAATAAGATATGGGACAATTTCAACAATAAGTACCATAACCTGACAAAAGTACTTGAACTCTCCAATGTTGCAAAATTAAGGTTCAACTGTTTCTGCCAAACTGGTGGCCTTGAGTTTTGGGTTTCCCCCTTCACCCTTCCCCTTAACATAATGGCAATTCAACTCTCGATTTTGTTTTTCCTAAGTTTTGCTCCTTTTGTCATTTTTTGAAAGACCCAAGTACAGCACCTAATTCGGTCAAGCAGAGGATATTTTAACTTGTCTGGGTTGAGTTGGATATCATAAGTTTTCCTAAAGAAAATTGTTCTCTAAAGATGTAACATGGCTCTCAAGCACTGGCCCAATAAATCTCTCTGGCAATATAGTATGTTCGTGTTAGTCGTCTTCTTTCTATGACATGTATTTTCCTTTCAGTAGATGGTTAACATCCATTACTGTTTATAGGTCTGAATTCTTTTGCCATGTTTATCTTCTTGATCTTGTGGCAATTATTAGGGATTATTTTGTTGATATTGCGGATGATGAAGAAGCCAATGATAAGAATGAGGGTGCAGCTTCTGCAAAGAAAATTAAAGCTGAGGCGAACCTCCAAATGGCTCCTAAGGATGAAGGCAAGGCATTTCTTTCAGAGGAGTCTCAGATATGCTCCAACCAGTTGGCAGTGGAAGTTGACAAATTAAAGCATCCTCCAGAAAAGGAAGATGTGACTTTGGATGTAATGAGTATAGTTCAGGGAACAAGTGGCAGACTGTCCAAGGGGTTTGCTTGCCAGAGTCCAGCATATATATCCTCAAAAGAAAGAGAGAACACAGCTGGCCTGCGTGTGAAGAAGATCATGAGGAGAGCTTCAGAGAGTATTGATTCATCTGTGGTTGTTCAAAAACTCAGGAAAGAAATAAGAGAAGCCGTGCGCAACAAGTCTTCAGATATTGGGGAAAACCTTTTTGACCCAAAGCTTCTTGCTGCTTTTCGGACTGCTGTAGCTGGATCTACAACTGAAACTGTTGAAAAATTATCGCAATCTGCTATGAAGGCAAAGAAGTCCATGCTACAAAAGGGCAAAGTTCGTGAGAATCTAACAAAGAAAATTTATGGGAATTCTAATGGAAGACGAAAACGTGCATGGGACCGGGACTGTGAGGTTGAATTTTGGAAACATCGTTGTATGAGGGCAACAAAGCCTGAAAAGATTGCAACTTTGAAGTCAGTGCTTAACCTTCTGAAAAAGAATCCAGAAGGCTCAGATATGAAGCAGACATCTGAAAGCCAGCCAACAAATCCTATACTTTCCAGATTGTATTTAGCAGATACATCTGTTTTTCCAAGAAAGGATGATATTAAGCCTCTCTCAGCTCTTACAACTACTAGTAGTACTGAGCAGAACAGAGCACAACCCATTTCAGTGGAAAAGGTTCAGAAGTCACCTCCTGATGATCGGACTTCTAAATTTACAGAAGCAAATAAAACTCAATCTAAGCCTGCTGTTCCTTCAGGTCCTGATAAGGTTCCCAAGTCAAAAGGTAAACTTGCTTCTGGTAAAGCACATCAAGAGAGAGGCTCAGAAGGATCTTCAAAGACACCAATAGGTGCCTCTAAATCCAATTCGCAGAAAGAAACTGTTATTCAATCCGATGATAAGAAGATCGACAAAAGAAAATGGGCTTTGGAAGTACTCGCAAGAAAAATGGCTGTTGTAGGTAAAAGTACAGGGCATGAAGAACAGGAAGGCGGTGCAGCGCTCAAAGGAAACTTTCCCTTACTAGTATGAATCTTCTCAGTTTTTTATGAGTTATCCTAGCTTTTGATATTTTATGATTCTTGCAAACTAATACTGGATAGCATTCTCTCTCTCATTTTCTCTCCCTTTTTTCTGGTTGCCACGAGCAGGCTCAACTACCAGCAGACATGAGACCAGTATTAGCACCAAGCCGGCACAACAAAATCCCAGTATCAGTTAGGCAGGTATCAAATGCCTTGGCCCCAGCCTTTTCTAAACCAGCTGGAATGTTTGCTGTGTATCTGGATAGTGTACCTCCCATAATCTAGCTTCATTTTTCTATCTGATGGAAAAAAAAGGCAAAGAAAAAGAGTAGTTCTTTTCACCAGTGGGCATAGTTATTATTGTAAACATATCGATAGTGGGGAGTGTCCATCCATAATCCAGCTTTGTGATACTTTTTGATGTTGCTGTGCATACAAGTATTGTCATATATGAATCCAGTATCAAATAATGGTAAGGTTAGTGTTTATCATTTATTGGATTTAAAACAAGTACTGAATATTTTCCCTGTCAAAATCTGACATGTCAGCAATTCAAACATTCTCTGGTTTGCTGAAATATCTAAACTGAGTGCACCCATTATAGTGCTTGACTTGAATTTTATTATTTTTTTGCACAGACACAGCTTCACCGCTTGACAGAGCACTTTTTGAGGAAAACAAATCTTTCAGAGATGCGCAGAACTGCAGAAACCGAGTTGGCTGTGGCAGATGCAATTAATATTGAGAAGGAGGTTGCTGATAAGTCAAATAGCAAAATAGTATATCTGAACCTTTGTTCCCAGGAAATATTGCATCGATCAGATAACAGCAAGTTTACAAAACCCATAGAATTGAATTCTTCAACACTGTCTTCTGTCCCTGCTGATAGATCAGAGCAACCTGGTAATGGACTTCCAACCGATCTTGCAGTTACTGACGCACTGAGAAATGCAGGCCTTTTATCTGACTCTCCTCCAAGTAGTCCACATTGCAAAATGGAGATTCCAAATGAAGTCAGCAATTCCCCAGAGCTGGTCAAAGAAGAAGGTCCTGATAATATACTCGAAATGGATTCTAATCTGGAGGTTGATATATATGGTGATTTTGAGTATGAGTTGGACGATGAAGATTACATTGGTACGGCTGCTACGAGCGTCTCCAAGCCACCACTGGAAGAAGGTGAATCAAGAATGAAAGTGGTCTTCTCTACACTTAAGTTTGATAGTTCAAATGATGTTGAAGACTCTGGAAATTCGAGTAATATAAAAGAAGCAGAGGAGTTTCCTTCCTTGCTGAAGGGTTGTATTGATGGAGATATTATTAGTTCAACCACGGAGGGTGTCACTGACAAGTCTTCCAAGCCTCCAACATCCGTACCAAGTGAAGAGGGCAAAGAACTTTCTTTTACAGAATGCGAAGAGTTATATGGCCCTGACAAGGAACCATTGATAAACAAATTTCCAGAAGAAGCTTCAAACCAGCTAGGTAGGTTGGTTGATGCTAAGGCTCAGGCTGCAACCAAAATTTCTGGAAAAAGTGAAAATCATGCATCAAGCCAGGTTGAGAGTACATCAAATCATTCACATGAAGGTGAAAAAGTTTCAAGAAAGGACAAGTCTACTAATGACAATAACAAACAGTGTGATGTCAATTTTGTTTTCAAGAAGGTATCATGTGACCCGTGATCATAACTTTGGATCTTTCTTCCCCTTTTTGGTGTTATTTTTTGAATTGCGTTGCCACATACTACTGGCGCAAAGTAATCCCTTAGGAAGGTGGAAGTTCTCTTATAATTTTGTTGCTTACTTCTTTCTCATGACATTTTTTGATCTGGCTTCACTTGTAATCTGTGCAGGTGGAAGCCTACATCAAAGAGCACATCCGGCCACTCTGTAAGAGTGGCGTAATCACTGGTGAGCAGTATAGATGGGCTGTGGCAAAAACTACTGAGAAGGTTATGAAATACCATTTGAACGCCAAGAATGCAAATTTCTTAATCAAGGAAGGCGAGAAGGTTAAGAAACTTGCAGAGCAGTATGTTGAGACAGCACAAAAGAAAGAAAAAGTCGATTCTCTATGAGCGACAGTAATTTGTTTTTCCCAAATCTTTTTCTGCTGTCCATTTTCTCAATTTTTAGGGCTTCTAATTTCTATTTTTGCTTTCCATCCAAGAAATCTGTAGGTAGTATGGGATCCAACCTAACTCTTTCTTGACATGAATTAATGTTCGAGAAATCTTGATGCCCAGGTCTTTTCTGTATGTAAATTGTTCTCCAGGAAGTTACTGTTAATTTTCCCATACAGAGTGCTGAGCCATTCCTGTGTGACAACAGAAGGTGATTGGCGTTTGTCAATTTGTAACTGAATGCAATGCCATTCCCATACATAATAATCTGCTGGGAATTAAGCACGTAGAACTTTATTACTTATGTACAAATGGAGCGTGTTACCTGGTAGCCTCAAATGATATGGGAAATGTCTTTGCTGGGCACGTATATGGGTGGTGTCAGCTTCAGAATGACAAAACTAATGACAGACTTCAAAATTCAGATACACAAACTGTAGAATGGATGCAGCAAAGAAATACCAGCTTGGAGAGGATTTATCTAATCTAATGGCTGTAAAATATAATTAGGTGATGAAAAAATTTTTAAAAATTTTAAATTTAACTCCAAAGCTAAAATTAAAATTAAAATTAAAATCTTTTTCTCAAACCAAGCATTTTCTGTGCTACATTGTACCTAAATTATTGCTACTTTTTTCCCCTGTTTTGTACACGACGACCTTAATAAAGCTAGCTGTTGCATTTAAAATTCCTTTTTACTTCTTTTTGGAGAAAAAAAAAACGAAGTTTTCAGTTAAAACCAAGACACCATGATTACTAGGATGTTTAACGTTGAAAACGAGGGCTCTTTAGTAAATGCATCAACCCGACCCGCTCTATGCTACCGCAAACCCGATTTAGGACCACCTGATTTGGATAAAACCGAAAAAAACAGTTTTCCTGTCCCTCGCACTCTTCACATTTCGCTCCTCAAAAAACCCTACTCTGAAGTAGCATTGAATTGCTGCTCCATTTGAAAGAACAAGCAGAAATTACCAAAATGTCATCTTTGATTCATCAAAAGCCCTCATTTGCTAAAACCCAGAAGTTGCAATTTTAGATAAAAAAATGCCCGCCATTGACACAATCTTCTCTTCTAGGGTTTATCCCCCCAAATACCACTATAAGCCCCTGAAATGCACCCGAAAATTCCGGTCAAGAACGCCGCTTTTTCACCGGTCATTCACGATATTATGCGAACTGAACTCAAGCTCAGCGTCAAAGTCCGGTGACATTAGCAAAAAAGACGATTTTGTGACTAGGGTTTTGAAGGAAAACCCTAGCCAAATTGAGCCCAGGTACTTAATTGGGGACAAGTTCTATACTTTGAAGGAAAAAGAGGATCTAAGCAAGAATCAAAACGTGGGTTTTATTGAATTCTTGGCAAAGAGATTGAATTCCAAAGGGAAACCGAAGAGAGAACAAACTGAAGGTCAAAATGAGATTGAACCTGTCTTTTTGAAGGACCTTTTGAGAGAGTATAAGGGAAAGCTTTATGTTCCTGAGCAGGTTTTCGGTGCGGAGTTATCTGAGGAAGAAGAGTTTCATAAAAATTTGGAGGAGTTGCCAAGGATGAGCTTTGAGGATTTCAAGAAAGCAATGAGGAGTGATAAGGTCAAGTTGTTGACTTCAAAGGAGGTCTCGTGGAGTACATATGGGAACAGATGTAGGGACTTTGTTGTGGATTTGAAAGAAATTCCGGGCGAGAAGAGCTTGCATAGAACAAAATGGTGAACTGTTAGGCAATAAAGTAGTTTGTTTTAAGTTTTGGATTCGGGTTGTTTTATGCAGCACAGTGATGATATGTTGTATCTGCATTTTGCAGGGCAATGAGGCTGTATGAGAATGAAGTTATGGCGCTTTTGGAGGAGTACATAGGTCCGCAATACGAGATACAGAGGCATATGAAGGTATAAATTCTCAACTCGTATTACATAATTTCTGTTAATTTTTTTTGTTCATGGTGACCATTTTGGCAATCCTTTATATAGCTGTGTGGAAAAGGCAATGTGCATTCAGATGCAATATAATTGATGTATACACTTTACTAGTTCAGCGACTACTGTTGAGTAGGATTAACTGTTGTATGATTGTTTATCATGCTTAACGTGGACATTGATAAATGATGTTAATACGAGGGAAGGTCCTGGTTATATTCCCCTTCTCCTAAGCAGATATGTATTTCTCCCTGACCGCATCTTCTCTGGCTGCAGTCTTCGGTGGGAGTCTTGCCAGAGTACCCTCATCCAGTGGCATCAAAGATATCAAGCAGAATGATGGTAGAATTTGGGATGGTGTCAGCTATCATGGCTGCTGCAGCAGTTGTAGTTGGAGGGTTCCTAGCTTCTGCAGTGTTTGCTGTTACCAGCTTCATATTTGTAGCAATAGTATATGTAGCATGGCCTATAGTCAAACCATTTCTTAAGCTACTTCTCAGTATCATCTCTGGTATCTTTGAGGGAGTTTGGGATTATGTTGTCGATATTTTCAGTGATGGAGGGGTGTTCTCTAAATTGTATGAATTTTACACTTTTGGTGGTGTATCTGCTAGCATTGAGATGGCAAAGCCTATAGTAGCTGTACTTTTAACCATGGTCCTTCTGGTCCGTTTCACTCTTTCGAGAAGACCTAAGAACTTCAGGAAGTGGGTAAATGTCGCTTAACTTCTGCAATTCGGAATCTTTTATATGCAGTATGCTGATTATTGAACGGTACTTCTGCCCCATACTTGATCATTAATTTTTACACCTATATTTCGCAGGATCTATGGCAAGGGATAGATTTTTCACGTTCTAAAGCGGAAGCCCGTGTTGATGTTAGCTTCTAGGCACTACACTTTTGCAGTTTTCTCAAATTGTAATATTTTTCCGTGAAGTTCTTATGCGGGCATGGAATTCTTTCAGGGTTCAACAGGAGTTAAATTTGGTGATGTGGCAGGGATTGATGAAGCGGTAGAGGAACTTCAAGAGGTACTCTTACATCAATTCTCTAAAATTGCTTGCATGATAAGTTGTCTGGCTTGTGGTAGTTGACTGGGAAGTATTCACTTTCCTTTTTGCCCCAACTCCTCACTTGTCCTGTTGGTTTAGCATCAATCTCAAAGGACATTTTGGAATCCTTTATAGAAGATAAGTGAGAAAGCGGAGAATATATCATTTATTTCTGTTTCCCATTCACTCAATAGATCCATATTTCTTTGAGAAACTGGAGAATTTAAAGGCCCTTGGCTTTATGAAAATGCTGGGAAATTGATAACTATATCTTCCATTTTGCATTAGTAAACCAGTTGAGTACTTTAGAAACTTCTACCTTTTTTTTTTAATGTTTCATGGAATAAATTTTACAAGCTTGACAGTGTTATCTTTTTATGAGTTTTGTCTCACATTTTCTCCATCTATGTTAATGCATTCATTAACGTGTTTTTAGACTCATAGTACTTTATTGCTGGTAACTACTTTAATTTGTTGTCTTTATTCTTTGCGAATATGATTTTTCTCTTAATTGTGGATAGTATGTTATTGAATATCACATCAAAGTCTAAATCGTAATTCATTTTGAAATCTGTTTTTATCTCTTCACTACTTTTCTGATTAGTTGGTGAGGTACTTGAAGAATCCAGAACTGTTTGATAAAATGGGGATAAAGCCTCCACATGGAGTGCTTTTGGAAGGTCCTCCTGGATGTGGTAAGGTTAGTTTTGTTCGTTAACCAATTCACACAAAATGATAGGTGCAAATTCTTTGAAACTAATGTTTATTAACCTGTTTACATGAATGTTTTGAGTACAAATTTGAGTTTTATAATACTTCTCCAGACCCTGGTTGCCAAGGCCATTGCTGGTGAAGCTGGTGTTCCATTTTACCAAATGGCTGGTTCTGAATTTGTTGAAGTTTTGGTTGGGGTTGGTTCTGCTCGTATCAGGGATCTTTTCAAGCGAGCCAAGGTACTTAGAATGCAAACGGTTTCATTGTCTAATAACTTGTTATTTTGCTTTGCTTTTTTCTAGTCCAGGTTTCATATTTCTACAATAGAATATCAAGGAATTATTCTGGATTGAAGAGTTGAATATGTTTCTGTTATAAGATGTCTGCCTATGTATAAGCATGTTTGGGATGTTCTGGTGCACATGCAGTATAAGTAAGATCATATGTGTACCATGAGTGCATCATTCCTTTCATCCATTGATTCTTGGTGAATGAGCTTCCTTTGAGAAAATCTTTGAATTGCTGTGCTCTTTGTATAGGTAAACAAACCATCGGTCATATTCATTGATGAAATTGATGCATTGGCAACTAGGTATGTGTATTTATATTGGCCATACTTCATTCAAACTTGATATGAAAACCTAAAAGACTTTCCATTTGGTGCTTCTATGATCAGGCGACAAGGGATTTTTAAGGATTCTACAGACCACCTCTATAATGCTGCTACTCAAGAGAGGGAAACTACATTGAATCAGCTCTTAATAGAGCTTGATGGATTTGACACTGGCAAAGGTGTTATATTTTTAGCTGCAACAAATCGTAGGGACTTGTTAGATCCTGCTCTTCTTCGACCTGGTCGTTTTGATCGCAAGGTTTGTCCATTTGCCAGTATTTTTTTAAGAAGCTATCCTTCTTCATTTTTCAATGCTACTTTACTAATTTTTGTTCATGTCTAAAGCATACAACTTTATGATTAACATCATTAGAGTGCATGCTGGATAACACTCTGATGAAACTTTTGTTGCATCTTGATTTTGTATGGATTGCAGACATATGCTCAACTCTATGCTAATTGTTTACTTGGACTGATATATGGTTGTATGTGCGCTGTAACTGTGGTTTTCTCCTGTAGATAAGAATTCGCCCTCCAAATGCAAAAGGAAGATTGGATATTTTGAAAATCCATGGAAGTAAAGTGAAAATGTCAGAGTCTGTTGATTTGTCTGCTTATGCCAAAAATTTACCTGGTAAGCATTGTGTTTGCTTTTCTTTTGGTTTTCCTTTCAATATGTGAATTCATGCGTGTAATAATCAGGATGGAGCGGAGCTAGGTTGGCTCAGTTGGTTCAAGAAGCTGCTCTTGTGGCAGTCAGGCAAGGACATGCATCAATTCTTCAGTCTGATATGGATGAGGCAGTTGATCGACTTACTGTAGGACCGAAGCGTGTTGGATTAGAGTTGGGTCATCAGGGACAATGTCGTAGAGCTACCACTGAAGTTGGAGTTGCAATGACTTCCCATTTGCTCCGGCGATATGAAAATGCAGAAGTTGAATGCTGTGATCGCATCTCGATTGTCCCTCGCGGTCAGGTCCTCTTTCTATCTTGTAGTGATTAGCGTCTTCTTTCCAAAAACTTTTCTTTGCTTGTGTGTTGCTCTTTATATGTTAAGTACACTGCCTAGTCTAAGTTGAGCTGATGCAAATTTTGCCCATATCGGAAGCCAACTAAGTATATTGGTGGGGTTAGATGAAATGCCTATAGTTGTATGGTTTCATTGTCACAGCAACAGTCAACCTTCAGATAACTTCTTCTTTGATGGGATTTTTCTGATTCTTAGATGAAGCAAAAATTATTTTCCTGGGATTTTTCTGTATATATGTAGTTATCTATTAGGAAGTACAACTGATTCTGGGACTTCCAGCTTAATTTTCTTGTTAAACATTTTATCTTGCTTCCTGATTTGTATGGTAAAATGTGCCAAATGATGCCTGCAGACATTGTCACAACTTGTGTTTCATCGGCTTGATGATGAGTCATACATGTTTGAGCGCCGGCCACAACTGCTGCATCGCCTTCAGGTGTGGACTTAAGGCTGTCTGGTTAGTGCTATAGCTTTCTTCAAAATTTTCTTATCAAGTTCTTTTCTGTGTTAAGGTCCTTCTCGGAGGGAGGGCAGCTGAAGAGGTAATTTATGGGCGGGATACATCAAGGGCATCAGTTGCCTACCTTGCAGATGCATCTTGGCTTGCTCGTAAAATTATAACCATGTTCGCTCCTTAATCCTCTGCAGTACCGATTTCCTGCCCCTCTTTGCTAGTATTTATAATGGTTCTTTTCCCTTTCTGACAGATGGAACTTGGAGAATCCAATGGTCATACATGGCGAACCGCCTCCTTGGAGAAAGAAAGTCAGATTTGTGGGCCCAAGGCTGGACTTTGAAGGATCACTTTATGATGACCATGGCCTAATTGAACCCCCTGTCAACTTCAGCTTGGACGATCAAGTTGCACGAAGGACCGAGGAGCTGATACGTGATATGTATGGAAGGACTGTTTCCTTGCTAAGAAGACACCATGCAGCTTTGCTCAAAGCTGTAAAGGTAGTTGACGGTGGAGTGCAGATATTCCTCTTTCATTGCTTTCCACCAATTTTTAAGGCAATGATAATTGTGGTGGTCTACGGTGCTAAAATTTCGTGGACTTGTGTGTTGCAGGTTCTTCTCAATCAGAAGGAAATCAGCGGAGAAGAGATCGATTATGTTCTGAACAATTACCCTCCACAAACACGCTTAAGTCTTATTTTGGAGGAGGATAATCCAGGCAGTATTCCGTTCGTTGGTAAAGAACTGGGTCGTGAATTAGATTATGGGCTGATTTCCCCATCGGCGGAAGGACAAACAACATGAAGAGATGCAGTGATTTCTACACATGGAATTATGCCCCGTGTAATTTTTGCTTACACATGAATAAATGCTGATTGTAATTTATTTTCCATACGAGCTATTAATCAAGCTTAGCACTCGAGTTGTTGGCCTTTTGTGGCTCTCCGATTCCAGATGTATCGAGAGCACTATTATAGAAACCACTGGAGAGCATACACACACTTGCAAGGAGTGGATTCTGATTCTTTAAAAAAATAAAAGCTGAAATTGGTTCTCGCCCATGAGTGACTGATTAAAGACAACGCCAGAGTTGACAAAGTGGATGTATCAGTCACTTTGATGATTTGTTCGAGTGAATCGGACAAAATTAATCCGGCGAAAAAAAGAAAAGAGACTACACGATAAGGGGCCAAAACTGTCCTTAGAAGCGGCCGTAAAAATGGGTTGTGAACTCTGAAGTTGAAAGGGCATTGTGGTAAATAAATTGAGCCCCGATTAAAACTCGTGGAGGGGTGGTGCAAAGTAGTTTCCGCGAGACATGGGATTGCACTAAGCCACACATTGTTAACGACCAAACATGGGACGCTTCCAAAGCCAAAGCTTACCCGGATTTTCTTGACGTCCCTGTCCCACACGACACCACCACACAAACGAACCAAAACATCAAACTCAACAACCACCGCATATGTTACTCTTCCTGTCTTCATTCGCTCTCCGTTCCCCATCTGTGAGAAAAAAAAAAGAAAAAAGAAAACCTTTGTTTTTTTGTACGGACGAGGACATGAAGAAACCTAAAAAGGGTTCTTCTTCAGTGTCGATGAATGGTGCTACTACTCGTATACAAACTAAAAGCACCAAAGACAGAAGCAGCTTCAATAATGACAAGAAGAGGAGGAAGAAGAAGAACAGAAGAAGAAGAAGCTTCTATGAGCTCTCCTTGTCTTTGATACTCTTGCTTTGGTGTCTTGTCTTCTTGTTCTACACCAGCTTCGGCCATAGCCATAGCCATGAAAGCGAAGGTGAATTTTTTTTTTTTTTCGAATTTTCGGTATTTCTAATTACCCATTATTTTGCTTTGGATTATCTACCAAATGCATGCTCTCTCTCGCTTTCTCTTTTTCGTCTGCGAATCTTTTTGTTTGGTCGAGGGATCAAACGAGTGAATGGAAAAGGGAAGAGAAAAGAAAGATCAGAACTTTCAACTTTGAATTGTTCCAGGGCTTGTCTAATTAAGCAAACAAAGATAGAAGATTTGGTGCATTCAATGTAAACATCCTTGTATTTCGAATTTTGTTTCAAACAGCTGCAAAATTGGATTTTTCATTGCCAATTTTGTCAGCCTTTTGTTGCATGTTCTACAATGCTTGACAAAGTCATGAAATTGATATGTCTGCAAATTTAGCAACTATGGCCTGTTGCTAGACCTGGAACTTCTTTGGTTTTCTAGCCGTGTTTTGGGTTTATTTTTATGGAGCTAAAAGTTACAGGCACAACTTTTCCGTAAGATAGCTTTGGTTATGGTGTTTTTTCACATGTTGCAGATGGAACCAATAATAATGCAAGTGTTTCATTGCTGGATCTTAATTTTTCTTCCAGTGTTAATGATTCCGCTGTTCGTGTTGACTTGGCAAACAACAAGTACTCAATTCCAAGGGCAAACAGACTAGAGGAAGTAATATATAATGTTTTAGGTCATAGAGCTTTAGTATGTAAGCTAGAACAGCCACAAGAATGGAAGGTAGCTGAACCAGAAGAATCAATGACCGGGAGATCTCATAATTCAACTTATCTAAACTTTGATGAGTTTCGGAACATAACAAGGCAAGGAAAAGATCAAGGCATGTCCAAACGGCTGGTTAACATCACTCACCATCTTGAACCAGATGGAACAGAGTACAACTATGCCTCTTCCCTTAAAGGTGCAAAGGTTGTAGCGCATAATAAGGAAGCAAAAGGAGCAGGTAACATATTGGGAAAGGATCATGACAAGTACTTGAGAAACCCTTGTTCGGTAGGAGGGAAGTTTGTTGTCATTGAGCTTTCAGAAGAGACACTGGTTGATGTTGTCAAAATCGCGAATTTTGAGCATTACTCTTCTAATTTCAAGGACTTTGACTTGTCTGGAAGTTTAAATTTTCCAACAGAAACTTGGACTCCGCTGGGTAACTTCACCGCTGCAAATGCCAAGCACCTTCAAAGCTTTCAGCTACCTGAGCCGAAATGGGTGAGGTACTTGAAGGTGAATTTACTGAGTCACTATGGATCTGAATTTTACTGCACCTTAAGCGCTGTTGAAGTGTTTGGAGTTGATGCTATTGAGCGAATGCTTGTAGATCTCTTTGTGTCAGTGGAAGAATCTAGTCAGAAGAAATTGCCAAACTCCAATTCAACTGCTGCTCTGCCTTTGAAGCCAGAACCAGTCCCCATTGAGAAAAACGGAAATGGTGAGGTTCAGAATGTAGGTGATGATGCTGTTCTGGGGATGGAACAAATTGATGATACTCAAAGGATGGAGTCGAATATGGTTAAGAACCCTGTGGTTAGAAACGAGATTCCTGATCCTGTAACAGAAGTTAGACAGCAGCCAATAGGCAGAATACCTGGTGACACTGTTCTGAAGATCTTGATGCAGAAAGTAAGGTCGCTGGAGGTAAATTTATCAGTGCTTGAAGAGTATATTAAAGAACTGAATCGGAGACAAGGGGACATATTGCCAGACCTTGATAAAGAACTATCCAGAGTTTCGTTGCTGTTGGAAAAAACTAGAGCAGAAACTAAAGATCTTATCAACTGGAGGGACAACATGGTAGTGTTTGACTTCTGAGTTCTTTAACGAGACTGAGATTTAGATGATTGCCTAATCTTTTGGGTCCTTCCATTTTTAGGAAAAAGGACTTCTGGATATTGAGTCCTGGAAAGCTGTTGTCTCGTCTCGTATGGATGCATTGTACAAAGAACAAATTATGCTGAGGTTTGAAATCATTTACCTTGTCATCAAAGTTTATTTACATTTTTTTTCAATCTTTTTTGCTTATTTCCAAATTGGATGCTACCCTTAATTGATAACAATTGGCTTGCTTTTCGATTTGCCCTTTCCTTACATTCTCAGTCTCCAGATCATGTAATGCTAAACACAAATCTCAATTTGTATCTTGTTTTTGTGTTGGACTTGTGTCGTTGAGGACTTGATGGCAAGAAGTGGATCATGTGCTTACTTCTATAATGTCTAGCGTTTAAATCAAAATTCACAAGATGGAGAGAAAACTGGGGTTGAAAGACTAAAACTAGAGTTGTTTTAATGATCAAGCAAGCTTGGAGACTTTGATGGTGACGTTGGTTGCTTCTTAGCTAGGGTTGAAAGACTAACATTTTGGCTGCTTCTTGGCTTTATATGCTATTTACCCTTCATTTTGCTGACTGCAGACTTGATGTTGAAAAGGTTGCAAGTGATCAAGCAAGCTTGGAGACTAAAGAGCTCGCTGTGCTAGTGGTGAGTCTAGTTTTTCTGTGCTTTGCTGCTATCAAGCTAGTTTTGGCAAGAGTTTCGACACTTTTTGGAGCTTCTCAGCCACACAACAACGTGTGCTGGTTGGAAAGAGGTTGGCTTCTGATACTTGTTAGCAGCTGCATGACAATTATCATTGCCATACTCTCTAGCTAGTCCCTTCTTTCCTCTGTACACCTTCAGAAATTCATGGCAAGTGCTTCCACTTCCACGGGAGTGTCTTGTATTACCATCGGACGGCCGTGCCCCAAAAAATTAGACATTGAGGTGCGATACTAATCAATAGCCCCATAACCATAGTTAGAACCTGCTTTGTAGCTAACCCAATTTTGTAGTGTCAAAGAAAATTAGATCAGTCATCAGCATCTGAGCTTCTTTGTTCTTCCATATTTTTAATTACTCTAGGTTGGTATGTAGCCCAAATTTGGGTTCAACAGGCCATTCAAAACATAGAATGTATGTATGTGATTCAGAGCTTCAGTTTTTGTTTTGTAACTTTGGAGCAGATACAGCCGCAGACAGACAGCTAGAA
>STGP01024809.1:7393-19111 GCA_004918865.1 Caryocar brasiliense | reverse complement strand
ATTTTGGAAATTGTTTTTATTGGAATTGGTAGTGTAGATATAACATTATACTCTCATCCGACACACTATCACTCAGTGTTTACTAAGGGTGGTTCATTGACTGCCTAAGTCCAGGATTGTGACGATGGTATTAAAATGCAGATTGTCTGTCAAAACTTTAGGGATCTTGCAAGGGAGGCACACCATATATTAAAGTTTCATGTAACTAGTTATCATTTTATTTGCTTGACTATATGACTTGAAGTGATGAATGAATTTGTATTTATTTATTTTATAGTATTTCGTAAACAATTATGTAATTAATATTTATTTAGTAAAAATGATTGATTTGTTTAATAAACTTGAGCATGACTTTTGAAAAGGCTAATGGTATTGTATATGACTAATGTGGTATAATTTGAACGTGAATTTGTTAATGTAAAAATGATTGTTGCGAAATGAAATTGAAAAAAATTTTATTAGTACAATTTCGGTATGACTAAAAATAAAAGATAGGTTTTAGATGTGACACATGAAATACAAGCATGCATATGATTCAAAAGTAAAGATAAAACATTCATAACTAAATAGATCAAAATGCAAAGACTCGAGTAGTTTATCATAGAAATGAAATATAAAATGACATGATGAAATGTGATGAAAATAATATAAGGATAGGTAAAAAGCCCAATCAACTCCTAGATGCATAAAAATGAAATACGGAGTAGTGTAATGTCCAATCAACTCCAAAATGTATGAAAATGATATAAGGAGCGGCATGTAACTGCCTAATTTAGGGCCTAGAATTTCTTGACTATTGTTTAAGATTCACTATTGTTTAACTTAACTTCTATTTGACTTATGTGAACTACTTTGTGAATTGCTTATCAATATAAAGTTTATATGCAATGTATGGTTGATTTATTTTGATTTGTCTCCTTTGATATGTAAAACATGTATATGCCCTATAAATATAAAAAAGAAGCTTTTGAAGTCCATAATGAGTTAATTGGGTATTTAGTAATAGACTTGTATTAGGCTTATTTTGTTAAGAAAACCTTATTTAGTTTTAAAATTTATTTTGGGCTTGTTTGATAAGAAAGGCTTTATTTTTATATTAAGCCCACCGTGGAATTTAGAAGGTTAATGATCACATGACTAAGCCCATTAAGTTATTAAATTATACTATGATCAATTAAATTTGACTATGTATGGTAAAAATTATGATATAAGGTGTTATAAAGAGTGCTTTAATTTTAGTAGAGGTATGATGAAAGTAGTAAGTTTATTTTGAATGAATGACTTCCCGAAGCTTTTGCATATGACAAAACTACTTTGACCAGCCAATAAACACATCCCAAATACCTCACACACTTCCTAAGCCCCATTAAAAAAAAGCCTTACATGTTCATAGAGTCTCTTTTGCATTCTCTTAAATTCCCTCTGCAAACAACTCACAAAACTCATAAAAAACCTATACACAAAAGTAACCTAATTAAATATCCTTCAAACCTTGATTTGTTAGCAAGCTTTGGAAGTTGAATTTGGTGTCTTTTGGTGCATATAAGACAGCTATCTTGAGTGTTTAAAGTTGAATTGTTGGAACCCTTTGGTAACAAGGTCAGTGTTAATACTGGTTTATTTGATGGTTATGCTTATGCATCCTTTATATGTTATCTTTGTATTTCGACTTCATGTATGTGTTTAAGATGATAAAGAAGCTTTTTTTGAAGGTAATAAGTTATGTTTTAAATTATAGATTTGATGATTTTTTATGTGACATTGTTCGATTATAGACGTAAGTTCGAGAAATATGACCTATCTTATAAGTAAGTAGCGTAATATAGATTTTTAGTTAAGGAATTAATATAAAACATATTAGAACTTGATTATAATAATTATTAAGTAGCTTAGGATGATAATATAGACTTAATACAGATGGATAACTTAACTTAATAAAGGTTTAACGTAAGTTCATAATGTAAGTCACATAGATGTAAGCATACAAGACATAACTTGTTTCATAATTAGTTAATAAATAGTAAACGACCTTAGATTTAATTCAAACTTGTTTTGAAGGGATTAAAATTGAGTTAGGAAGAAGATTGAATGATTAAAATTTGATTAGCTCGACTGTTGGTAAAACACGGCTTAGTAGTTTTATCTTTATCGATTACACACCTAGCCTATGTTTGTGTATTTTTAAGGTCACTAGGATAAAAGAACTAACACGATTCTGCTGCATAAAATTTTGTAAGAAACACACCCGTGCAAAGTTACAGAATCAAGATTTAGAAAACACAGCCTACCTGTATAACTTAGGTAGAAAACACATCCTGCCCATGTTTATTGGGTAGAGAAGGAAAAAAAGAAAAGAAGGGAAAAATAAAGAAAGAAAAGAAAATTTGATGAATGTAATTGATCCAAAATGTTTAATGAACTTAATTTAAGGTTTAGTAAGGTGATTGATTAAGTTAATGAGACTTAGTTATGAACTTGTTATAATTAATTGTTTGTAAGTAAGACTTTTTATGCATGCTTAATATTATTTGCATGAAGGTTTCTATCTTTGAATACATTTTTTATATGGCCTTTGATGAAGATAAAGGTATGATTGTGTATAATGGACTTAAATTGAAGTTGATATTGCCCTGATAAGCTTTGGTATGAGTTGACGCATACTTGGTATAAATTTGGTTATATGTGATTTGATGTAGAACTCGACTTGGCTTTGATATGCGTTTGGCTTAAGCTTTGATTTGGCTAATAGGCATTAATTTTCTTACTCTTGACTTAATATAAATTTGATATATACGTAATATATTTTGATTTGAAAATGATAAATATGTGAAGCATACATATGATGTTATGATTATAACTGATATGGACTTTGTTATAAGGATGACTTTAATGTGATTCTATTCTAAATTCCGATGTGAATATAAGTCTGAATACAATCTCATTCGATATGATTATACCATGAATTAACATAGCCTTATGACACTACACCATATCATACATACATGCATATCTAAAATCCGTGGATTTGGCACTCTTGTATTTTATAAGGATATGCTGCAGCAAAGCCTTTTCTAGATCCTTTTAATAATTTTTTTGGGCCTCTAGGCTATTCTATTATGACGCTGGCACATTTTAAAGACCTTTCATTTATTTTCTAAAGAGTTTACTCTCATTCTGAAAAGAGTGGCCCACTATGCATCATGTATACATATTGGCACATGTATATGATTGACGTTATGGAAGTCTGTCTGTTATGTTCTGACATCTGATTTTGTTTTAAATTAAGTTTGGTATAATTCTAAAAGCTCTGATAAGATTTTGATTTGTTTCTTCCAATTATGAAGACTCTATTATGATTCTGAAGTGTGTGGCTTTAACTTTGTTCTAAATGTATAATTCTGATTTGAAATACATAATTTCTTTAAAGTAGTGATACTTTGTTTAGAATATATGTTCTGGATACTTTTGAAAGAATGATACTTGTTTGATGATCTATCTGTTTGAAGTTTGGTTTATGTTTTGTAACGTATGTCATATTTATTATGTTTGTTTTGTTATTTGTTTAGATGGTTGAGCAGCCATAACCTTACTTGATTATCCCAGTGCACTCAATTTTACTGAGAGTAGTTAAATAACTACTTAGGTTTGTAGAAAGATCAGGATTTACCACAAGTTTAAGATTTGCACATAGGTGATGTGGATGGAAGTACAAGAGCACAATGCACTACTTTCATTACATATAGTTTAGGAGTTGTTTGGAACAATTGACATATTTTTTTAGATTTGATTTACTTTTTGATGTGATGAATTTTGTAGGCCTTTTTATTGGCCATTATGATGATGATTCAACTATGTTGGATATTAATTTGATTATTCACTAAATGCCTAAGAAGTTTTGGCATATGATTTTGAAGTTTGTATATTGCGTCTTATATGTTTGAAGTTAGATTAAGGAAGGTTTGGTAATTAAAGGAAAAAAATTTGATAATTTAAGATAAAAACTTGGCTTTTGTATGGTTCAAATCTAGTATAAAGCATCACATGGCATAATGTCAATCAACTCCAAAACTGTATGAAAATGACAAGAGGAGTGACGTAATACTTAATTAACTCCAAAACTATATGAAAATGACATGAGGAGAAGTGTAATACCCAATCAACTCCAGAATGCATGCATAGCGGCGTAGTGCCCAGTTAACTCCAAAACTATATGAACATAACATGAGGAGTGGTGTAATGTCGAATCAACCCCTACAGGTATGCGGAGCAGCATAATTCCCAATCAATGCTAAAACTGTATGAAAATGACATGAGGAGCCGTATAATGCCCAATCAACTTTAAAACTATATGAAAATGACATGAGGAGTGACGTAATACCCAATCAACTTCTAAATACATGTAGAGTGGTGTAATGCCCAATTAACTCCTAATTAACTCCAAAACTATATGAAAATGATACTAGGAGCGATGTAATGCCCAATCAACTCTTGAATGTATGCGAAGTGGTGTAATGCCCAATTAACTCCAAAATTGTATGAAAATGACATAAGGAGTTGCGTAATACAAAATCAACTTCTGAATGCATGCGAAGCAACCTAATTTCCAATTAATTTTAAAGCTTATAAAAATGGTATGAGGAGCGGCGTAATGCCTAATCAACTGCTAAATGCATGCAAAGTGGCATAATACACAATCAACTCCAAAACTAGATGAAAATGACATAAGGAGTGGTGTACTGCAGATTCAACTCTTGAATGCACGCGGAGCTGCACCTAATAAACTCGGAAACTATATGAAAATGACATGAGGAGTGACGTAATGCCTAATCAACTCCCGAATGCATATGGAGCAGAGTAATGCCCATTCAACTCTGAAATTGTATGAAAATGACATGAGGAGTGGTGTAATGCCTATTCAACTTTAAAACTATATGGAAATGACATGAGGAGTGGCATAATGCCAAATAAACTCCTGAATGCATAAAATAGAGAGAGAATATTAACCTCTTTATACATAAAAATGGAACATCAACGCCCTAAAATAATGAAATAAGAAGGGAACACGACATCTTAAATGTATAACATGGAGTTAAATACAAGGCAAAGAAAAATGAAACTGACATAAGATTAATATAGGAGAACTAAAAGACAGAAATAAAGAAAAATAAGGCACAAGCCCTTTGTATGATAAGAGAAATGATTTAAATAAAGATTGACTCAAGTTTAAGGATTAAATTGACAAAGAGGAAATAATTTCAACTTTACGGCATACCAAACTTAGATGGCTCAAAGAAGTTCATGAAATGTCAACTCAAAGAATATTAGGAAGTTATGATAATATTATTGGACCTCTCATGCAATCAACTATAGCTTTTACCCCTTCAAATCATCTGATAGATCTAAAGGAGGTTGGGTCAGGTTGGTAACCTTATTAAAATCTCTCATCTTTTAATCAAACAAATCTTTTATATTGTTACCCGAATAAGTTTCGTATTTGTTTCTTTGTTACTATTTAATGGTGATTATACCAAGTATACTTTTCCTATCATAATTGGTTTCAAAGAAATTTTATTTTCTCAATCTTGGATAATTAAGCCTCTTTTAAGGATGCATAATATAGGTCTTCAGAAAGGAAAGAAAACGAAAGTGGAATTGAAATTCTCGAAAGGTAACTCGATAAAATTTGTAACAAATATAGCTTTGTGGTCAAAATGTCATAAATTGAAAATTGTATCATTTTAAGAAACGGTTTATCCATACAATCTAGTCAAGAATCAAGTTTTTTGGTGAGAATCAACGAATGTCAATGAATTTAAATACATTTTGACCTTTGAGCAAAATGAACTTTTATTCAGCTTGTAACATGGTTAGGTTTATGGTTATAAAAGAAAAGAATATAAAGGCTCAAAATGTGTTTCAGAGTCAAACAGACAAGGACCACTTGTAGTTAAATCAATAAGGGGTTTATGAGTGACGAATGATCCTTTTTAGCTTAAAATATCGTGCCATAAAAACTTTCTCCCTTTTTATACTCTAACCTTTGCCTAGACTTTCTTTTGTTAGTTTGAGATTGTCAAATGGGCTCTCTCTCTCTCTCTCTCTCCCCTTTAAGTTTTCAAATAGAGTTGCCCTAGTTTAACTTAGTTCTTCACAATCATTCCCTTCGCAAACTTCTTTTCATTAACCACATAAATTAGCCACCAAGTTAATATAACAAATATCCTTGAACATAAATCTTAATGCAAACAAAAGAAGTAGCTCCCAATTTCTAACGGGACATTACAACGTGATAAGCTTGTGCAATCTGAATGCCATAAATGATCTTGAATCTCATAATATTTGAATATGATCCTGTTAACTCCTAGTGTGGGAGGTAATTCTTGTCCAAAATAAAATCACAAAAGAAAGATTAATAGGCTCAAATGAGATAGCAAAGGATAAATTTTGTAAGGACAAATGAAAAATGGCCAAACTTCATCCCTAATCTTAATCATCCATTGGTCAAATTTGTTAAATAAAATCTAAGTGAGGGTTAAGAAAGAAGATGATGAGAAAATGTATGAATAGGAGGCTTTAATTTTTGTTTTTTGGTTATCATTGTCGTTTTATTGTTAAGGATGGTATTGAGGTCATTATGACTTCGATGTATGCTATTTGCCATTTAATAAGATGATACAATGTTAAGCTATCTTGCAATGTGAAAGGATATTTCAACAAGATGATATAATGATGGTCCAATTTCTAGCAAATAAGTGGAGGAACTTACATCCAAGAAATGCTTTAATCATCCTAATTTGAGAAAAGATAATAAAAATTAACGTTTAAAAAGTTTATATACAAATCACAATCTCAATGTTTAAAGCATAATTGTGAAAAATAACAATTAAAGTTTAACAAGAAAACAAATCAGAAACACCAAATCGAGTATAAGCGATAGTTGGAAAAGTGAACTTGGCTATTTGGTAGTTAGAAGAGTGATGCCAATGCTTAGTATGTCATTGGGTTAAAACATGATTATTAACAAAAGTATACACAAGGGAACTCTTTTTGCTTTGTTTTGTTCTTTTTTTAACTTATTATGACGATAATAAAATTGACTTTGAATGGGAAGATTTGAAATGTTGCAAATATATGTATGTGATAATTGAAATATAAAACTAATGCAGCACAAATCTAATTGCATCTACATGCGACACAACATGCTTAATGCACTAATAACAGAATAGACTAAAAAAAAAACCTGAAATTTAATAAAATCAACAATGTGACAAATAACTGAATATGTATGTGATATGGAATGTACAAATGCATCAACATGTAATACGCAAAATATGTGAACATAATGGTATATGAACATAAAAAATGCACATAGAAATTTGAAATGTGATATGACAAAAATGGAACTACTGTAAAATGTGATGATAATTAATCCTATACATAAAATAAGAGCTAATTATACCGAATTAATGAATGAAAGTGTATAACTTAAAAACACAACATTGCAATGTGATATGTCACAAACATTTATGAAAAAAAGTTTTAAATGGCAATGTCATCTGTAGTGTCTTGAACCAAATTTAAATACAAATTACTTATGTTGGGCCTTAGTTTGCATCATATATTTTTATTTTCTTATTTTATTACTAAGCCTTTATTAATAGTTTATTTTAAAACACATACTTTCCTATAGACTTCACATACAACTTAATAATTCACAATCTTACGTAATGAGGCCATCAAGCAGATCATATTTAAATAACAAATGACAAATCAAGTATTCCATTTTAAGACCCAATATCGTAGGGTTACAAATATTGCCATCAAAATAAACGAGTAACAAAAATATAAATATCATAACCTTTCAAAACATATGTCAAAGGACAATAATAAGTAAATCCTAAGACTATATGCGATGATGTGATTTCGTGTCGTCGTATCAATAACTCATGTGTTCTTCGCATCGCACACCTATAGTCTCATTACAAATGCTAATCCTCTTTGCTATTGATACCACTGCTCTGATGTACCTGAGTAGTCATCATAACTACACTCAGTAAAACTAAGTGAGTGTACCAGGGTGAAAAGGTGAGGTTATGGCTGCACAACTATCTATAACAAATATAAAACAAATATAAAAGTATGCAAAGAGTATTCAAACTTGCCATTCATTCACTCAAACATATCATATTCAAAAGCAATACAACCTTAATATACCAAAACAAATGGTCAGATTCTAACAACTCATGTCACAACAAAACTAAATTAATGTCATAACATTCATATTTGAATCACAGAATTGTATAGTCATAGTCAAGATCAATGTCATATATTTATACTATTCATTAATGCTCAATAGGTATAATCCAAATTAATATCATATTGACAAATGCGGATAAATGTAGATTGGTATGCAAAATGCAAATATATATATATGATACACAGGAGTTACTTCCTTTAAGGTAAGAATAAATTCCCCAAAAATAGGACGACCAAAGTCATAAATAGCTCAGATCTTGGCCTCAGACTCAAACAAAACAAGAGTGTTCAAAGAACACTAAACAAGAGTACTCAAAATAACACTAAACAACATTACCTAAAAGGCATTAAACAGGTTGATCCAAAGATTGAAATCAAGGTGATTCGAAGATCCAAATTCAAGGTGCTGCTGTAGCATGTCCTTACGAAACATAGAAGTGACTAGTCTAAACTTAATGCATGTATACATGTCATACTAAATGTTTATGATCATAATATCATGTGTATGCTTTACCGTAATAAAATCCATACCAAATCAAACACTCATCATGAAAGAGTCATAGATTCAATATCAAATCTCATTGGCGAATACGCTCCATATCTTTATCAAACTCAAATAAGGATGTACCAAGTATATATCAATTCCATATCAAATCAAGAGTAAGCAAATCAATACTTACTAGCCAAATCAAAGCTTAAGTCAAATTCCACATCAATCAAATGTAGACAAATTCGTATCAAGTACGTGTTAACTTATGTCAATGCTTATTAAAGCTATATCAAATTGCAAATCAAGTCAAACATGCATAAGTCATATTTTTACCTTTATCGAGAATCACATCAAACATGTCTCCAAATATACCAAACTTATTTGCATATTCGTGAGCATGATCAAATAGTTTTAAACCATTATAACAAATTTATACCTTAAGTCTAAGTCTCATTAACTCAATTAATTATCTTACTAATTCTTAAATCAAGTTTATTAAATCATTTTAGGCCCTTTATTAAGTCTTATGAAGTTGAGGAAGTCAATTAAGTTCATCAAATTAACCATCAAAGGACCAAAGTCAATTATTAACTTAATATAACAAATTCATACTTAAGTTTAAGTTAACTTAATCTCACAAATTCATACTTAAGTTTAAGTCCTCTTTGATTCAATTAAATAATTAACCAAACCTTGTTTAATGTCCTAAAGATCAAGTAAATTCATTAAACTTTCCTTTCTTTTCTTTTCCTTTCTTTTTTCTCTTTCTTTTTCCTTCTTTTTCTTCTTTCCTTCTATTTTGCCCTAGAAACAGGGCCTGGGTGTGTTTTTCAGCCCAAAAACACGTCCTGGGCATGTTTATGTTTTTAGCAGGATTTTTTTATTTTTTCCTTTTTTCCAATTAACTTTAAACAATCCCTTATTTATATTTAATCATCTAAAACAAGTTTAGTTCAATTCATAATTCATTTTTTTATTTATTTGTCAATTAATTTTAAGTTACATTTTCAAAAGCGTACGATTACATAACCTATGGTTGTTTTAATTTATTTATGGATTCCATACCTTAATTCTATCCTAAATTTAATATAATGCATCAAAGACCAATTCAAGATTATTTTACATCAAATTCTTTATAAAAAAATCTATGTTTTATTTCTTTATTTATAAGCTAGACTTTCTCTTCATCCTTCAATCAAAAATATCAAGAACACATACAAGATTCTTCTATTTGATCATCAAATCCAGAATTTAAGAACATCATACCAAGACTTATCATCCTTAAATTAAGATTCATCTTCTACAAGTTAATATGCATGAATTTTTGGACAAGAATTATAAACAATGTGTGCATATGCATAACCAAACAAGAAACCAGTATTAACATTAACCTTGCTATCAAAGAGCTTTGCAAAACCAAATATAAGCACACCAAAATTGTCTTCCACACAGACCAAAGACTTCCAATTTGACTATTTAGGTCATGCTAGCAATTTAAGTTTGAAGAATATTGATCAAGGTAGGTTTCTTTCATAGGTTTTTAGTGAGTTTTGTGAGTAGTTTGCAGAGAAAGCTTATAGGAGAGTAAAAGCAGTTCTTCAGACATCTAATGCTTCTATTAGGTCGTCTAGGTTGATTTGTTATGATAGCCAAATTATGAAGTTGGGTCTTTATTTAAGAGCTTAAAGAGACCATGTTTCCAAAATAGATTATTTTTCTATTTTTATTACATGTCTATTAAAATAAGAACTACTTATTTTTTCCCATATTGAAATCTTGCTATTCCAATTATTCTAAGAAATTCAACCAACTCAAGTTAATATAGACCTAATAGGCTTAGTTTAAAACCATTAATCTTCTTTAATTAGGCCCACAATAGTTTTAAAATAAAACAAAGCTTTTCTTAGCAAATAAGTCCAATATGAACTTAAAACTAAATAAGTTTTTTTTTTTTTTAACAAAACAAGTCCAATACAAAGTTCTTACTAAATACCTACTTAATTCTTATTGGACTTCTTAAAGCCTTTTTTTCTACTCATCAACCATAATACACGTTTAGCATATCAACAAAGAATAATAGAAATCAGTCATAATAATGCATACTAATTACAAATCAAAGCAGTTATTGTAAATCATCTCAAATAAAGGTCAAGTTAAACAAAAGAATTTCTGATTCTTTTAAAAACTTCCAGGCCCTAAATTGCATCGTTGCAAGTTCTCTTCTTCTTAAGAAATTTCATCCTTGAAATTTTATCTAACAAGTTAAAATGAAAACTTCCTAATTCAAATCAATTTCAAACAATATTTACACTTATGGTTTTATAGAACAAAATACCTCAAACAAAGGATCCAAAGCAGGCATGCCAAAATTAAAAAACAATCCAAATATGGCAAATAGATCGAACTTAAGGATACTAAGCAAATATATCAAAGCTAAGTCAAAAGCAGGTTCAGCAGCATCAGTGAGGTAATTAAGTGCACAACCATTATCCTAATATGCAAAAAAGAACATAGGCACCGTGTCAATTATGAGTGTTATATATATGAATAATGTTGCAATGCACATAGAAGCACATAGTCAAACAGAAGAACAAAAAGTTCACAGCAAACAAGTAATAATCCAGAATCATAACCTAATACTCTAATACCACTTAAACATGTACCATCTCAAACCAAATTCAAATACAAATTACTTATGTTGGACCTTAGTTTGCGTTATATATTTTTATTTTTTTCTTTTATTACCAAGCCTTTATAAATAGTCAATTTTAAAATACATACTTTCTTATGGTCTTTACATACAACTTAATAATTCACAATCTTACGTAATGAGCCCATCAAGCAAATCAAATTCAAATAACAAATGACAAATCAACATTAATTTAATTCTAAAATAGTCAATTTTTAAAAGTCATAATTGTAGTTTAAAATTTAATAATTAATTCTAAATTATGTCTTTATAAATATAATAT
>STGP01024743.1:0-13038 GCA_004918865.1 Caryocar brasiliense | reverse complement strand
ATAGTATCTTAAATAAAAAATATTATAAGTATAAAGTTCCTCTAAAAATAAATTTTAATTCCGACAAATGCTTTTTATAGTCTATAAAAAAAGACAATAAATTTGTTTTCAAGCTTTACTTTTCAACTCTTAAGAATATATTTAGTAATTTTCCTTTAGATTCTATTTGCTCTTGTTATATTATTAAATCTCTACAAAATAAATATTATTAAATCTCCACAAAATAAATACTAACTCACACAAAATTTTTTAATTTTATCGATAATCCATAGGTTAACGTTTAAATAGGATAATTATTTAATACACAACTCTCAGAATTTGCAACCAAACATATAACAAAATTAACTAAGTGTAGACTTTCTACCATTCTATAATTCGTAAGTCGTTTTACGAAACCAATGTCAATATGATTTCATGATCCAATTTCAAGATCATGAATTCGGGGGCATCTCGAGATCAATAGAACTCAAGACCACTTCGTTTCTTGTAAAGTTTAGTTAACACTAAAACATTTAATCAAGACGCACACTAACAATGGGGAACAACGACAATGGGGAACACCATGCGGCTCTGGTGACAGTGAAGCATGTTGCAGGACAAGTTAGGTCATGATAAGAAACAACGGATGTGGCTTAAGTTGTTTAAAGTGCGTAATATAAAATAAATATTTAATTATTATTTAAATATTTCTTAATCATAAATAATATTTTTATTTTTTTTCTTTTTATTTTTTACCAATTTTTGTCTTCTTCGAATCTTCCATCTATTGTCAGTTCATCGGCATTGCCGTCACCGCGTTTATTAGACATTTGTTGCCTACCATCGCCTACGATGTTGTCACACTCACTTTCAACCCCGCATCCGCCTGACACTTCGCGTCATCGTCTCGCTTCCCACGCCTTTGTTTGGCCTCGATCGTGAGTTGTTGTCTCGCCTTTACCCCCCACGTCGCTGGTCAATGCGCATTGCGGGCCTTCGCTGAACATTGCGGCACATCTAGCTCATTGTCACGTTGTCTCACACATTGTCGACCGGCCTAAGGGGGACATCTTCTTCTCACCTCGAGTTTGGAGCATTAGCATTGTTACAGTCGGCGATGGAAGAACAAAGCTCATGTAATAGATCATCCAGAAGTGGTTTGGAATTTTTTTAGTACACGAGGACAATTCGATCATTTACAATTAAGTCCAATCCTCATTTGTAATCTGCGAAAAAACTATTATATTTGTTATAATCCATCATCCCCAACCCGCAAAGCTCAGAAAATAAATCCAACTCTCAATCTTGTATTCATTCTTCCACCATTTTTGGACAAAATAGAGATTTTGAAACTCGTCCCATTTGTAATAGGGCAAATGAGTATTATTTTGCAGAATATGGTATTCTTAATATTTTTTAATCTAAAAATATTTTTTATAAACTTATAAATTTAAATGTAAAATCAAACAACAAAATTATTATACTCCAGCATAAAATTAAATACAAACATATCATCATTTTTTTTAAAAAAAAATACAACCCTACAAACATAGTTCAAAGGGTAACATCCCAATATGAGTCATGAGTATGCTTGAATCCAGGTACTAGGCCTGGTTTAGTTGAAATTCAGCTTAAACTTAAGTTTAATATTTACTTTTATCTTTTGGACTCGGTTATATTTATATTTTTTATTTATTTCTATAATTTTATAGATAACATTTAGATTATTATTTGAATTTTTAATATTTAAATTTTTTATATAAATTATATTATTTTAAATTAAATTTTTAAATAAGATTGATAAATTTTTAATTTATTTATTTGAATTAGATTATTATATTTTAATTTTATAAAATTTAATATTTTTTAAAATCTTTTAAAAATAATTTTAGGCCGGACTAATCTAAAGTTATGTTTTGATAAATTCTTAAAACTGAATTTCATTGGATTAAATCGATATATAAAAATTTATGTAGTCGGTTGAGGTACATATTGAAATGGGACATTTTTGGTGAAGAGAACAAGAACTGAGGCGAAAGTCCAAGTCAAAATGGTTGGCACTTGAGTTTTTCGTTCGAAGAAGACTAGACTTCGGAAAATGGGCAGGTCCTGAATGAAAATGGTTACGACCCAAGCTTGACATTGGATTGGGCTTTAGTTCAGGATGAAGGTAAAAACGTCAACAACTTAAAGAAGTCCAGAAAAGAGTGGTAAAGCTAATCTGCTAACAGTAGCCACGAAATCCTGTGGACACTGACAGCCAGTGACACACAAGGAGACCTGCAAGGGACATCGATCTTCAGCGAGGGAACCGTGCAGCTCCAATATTCAACAATCAACACTTCTGCTTTTGTGTAGATTTTAAATGCCAAAAGAAATTCTAAATCTTTCCAAACACTGACCACGACCTTGCTTGAAGAACTGTATAGAATTTTGATGAGTGAGATAATGGCTCTGCAACATCATTACCAACTCTCTCGTGCGTTCTCCATATCTGCTTCGTTGTCGTCGTCGTCATCATCATCTTCATCGTCTTCTTATTCTGCACAAACCCACTTTCACGTTTCCTTTTTCAATGAGAAATGCTCAGCAAAACTGAGTAATCTCTGCCTCCACTGCTGTCGCTGTAAAAATAGAAGGAAGACGCGTCTCTTCGTTGGTAAAGAAGACCTACAACTACCTGTCCAAGATGAAGAAGAAGAAGCACCTCCTCCAACCTCACAAGACCTCGAATGCATTCAAGAGATCAAAAGGGTATGCTTCCCTTTGGCGTCTCTTGTCTTGCGTGCGTTAAACTTATTAATGTAACTGTATAAGCAATCATCTTTTCTTCATTTGCGCCATTGTAACATTTTTTTACAATTGTCTTAATCAGGTGCTGGATTTGCTTAGAAAGAACAGGGATATGATATTTAACGAGGTAATCATCTTCTTCTTTTATGTAATTCTCACTCTTCAGCTGTAATAGCTTTTATGTGTTAAGTTGTTCATCTCTATTAAAAGAATAATAAATTCCACCTATTTATTTATTCCTTGAGCTACCATGCTATGAATCTTGTTCTTCTAAAGAAAGGGAAGTGTGCCATTTTAGTGTAGGCTGCTCCAGTTGACAATAAATTTTTTGCCAGTGTTTTCCAACTTATATTGTAGGTGAAGCTGACAATAATGATTGAGGACCCAAGAGAAGTTGAGAGAAGGAGACTACTTGGAATTGAAGATCCGGATGCCCCAACTAGGGATGATTTGGTTGAAGCTCTGGAGCAAGTAAGTCACTTTCTTACAACCACATCCTTCTTATTGAGTAGATAAATTTCCTCAAACGGTCATGTTCTAGAAGGAATTTATGAGGATCTACACGCCAAAAGAAGATGATAATAATAACTAAATGAGAAAGTGAGAGAGAGAGAGAGAGAGGTGCAATACACTTAGACTTTGTGACTAAGTTTTGTCCTGTCTCCATCTCATCTCTTTCAGTTTCTAAGAACCGTTAGAAAAAAAGAGTTTAAGAACTGATGCTGAAGCGGGTTAATCAAGCACACACTGATCTTTAGCTGTATCATTCATAACTTCATATGTTTACTGATATGTGGACTTGTAAACATATCAACTATGATATCATCCCTGAACTTTATAATACTGATCGTCAATACGTCAAATCTCTTAAAGAATCTTGTTATATGTCTGTATGAAAACTAATTTTAGCTAGATTTGTACAGATAAAATAATCTTCGTTTTTCCACATTCATGTTAGAAACCATGCTTCTTATTTTCTATGAAACATATAAACTTGTTTGTTTTGCTGCTATTTTTTGTGTTCTAGGTGAATGAAGGTAAAGTCCCAAATAATCGCACTGCTCTCAGAATGCTTGCTGAAGAAATGATGAGTTGGCCTAATTTAGAGGTAATCTTGTGACCTTACAAATGAGCATTGTTGGTTTTAAACATGCACTGATGTTTTGTCTCTGACCAGTAGGCATTCATTATCTTGTTTAATATTTGGCTTATGTATGCAAGTAGAGTCCCTAGCTGACATTTAGGATTAGATGTTAGATAGGAGTTAGTATGAATGCAAACAATTATAGAAACCGTAGGTGCTGTGTAAATGATGCTTTTATTCATCCTCTATCACTTTGAAAATTGTATTTTTTTCAGGGTTTCTTCCTTCTAGGATGCACTTCTCATTCATCAACTTTTGGTGGGGATAATGAATTCCTTTGTTCTCTGAGATTCAGAAAAACAACTAATTGCTTATTAGATCAGACCTTTTTGTAAATGTCATCTGCCTAAAAACTAGTTGGATCAAAATAATATATTACTGATTTATGAGCATATTGACTTAATGGGTAGCAAATGAATGATCCTCAGGATTGTCAGTGGGTATGTAAGTGGCATTTCCTCTTCATCTCTTTCTTCCACACAATGAGAGGATTTGATTGGTAAAAAAAAAAATGGACAATATAACTCTGTAGAATGCAGTTCAGAGAAAAGTTTCATCTAGTGAACTATACCCTCTTGATTTAATAGATACTGCTGGTAAATTTCACGTACTGTATGGAAATCCCCATCTCTGGAGAAATGTGTCCTTTCAGAGTTGCCTGTCCTTATTGATGGTCTTCCCGATGTGCTTTAGACAACGAGGAGGAACTCTGATGCTAGATGGATAGTGTATTGTAGATAATTGGGCGATAGAGATAAAGATCGTTGAAGAAATCATTGTCATCAAGACAGATAACGCTAAAATTGAACTAGAGATATGACTCCCCTGATGCTGAGCATAACCTATTATATTGGATGGTGTTAGAATTTGCTAATGGATACTGCTGTAAATTTATTAAACTGTACTGCTTAAGTTGTTGACATTAAAAGTAATGAAACATCGTCATGGAAAAAGAAGAAAAATCACAGGAAATATACCTGAAGTTTATCATACTGTATGGAGTGGATTGCACATGTTTCTTTTTATACCATAATTTGTGGTTTGAGATGAAATCACCGTAGACGTCTTTTGTTTTGTTGACTTAACAAGAAATGGGTCTAGCTCTTTTTTTGTTTATCAAAATAATAAATCTCCAAATACAATCTTAAAAACTAAGAAAGAAAATTTTGCATCCAAAATTGGCTAACCGCTTAGGATGAAACCGAAATTGTAGAGTGGACGGAAGCCACTAAAACAACCAAAATTAAAAAAGTGAACGAGAGTGGAAGGATTGACCGTAGCAGCCAAAAACAAGAATAGCATAAAAAACGATGGAAACAAAAGTGAGTGAAGATAGCAATAGCGATTGAAGTAGTTGCAATCAATGCGAAGCGGCCAATGTCAGAGTAATCGCATATCAACAACCAGAGTGGCTAAAGCGGTTGGATGCAAACTTGAATTTTAACACTAAATCACTAGTGAATTCGTTGCTTTGCAAAGCTTCATCCTTGTATGATCTGTCTTCAATCCAACTTTCAGTTGTTTCAGTTGCTTTGACCTGCCTAGTGTAATCTATTCATACAGGATGCGTTAATACTGTAGGTTGAAGCACCAAAGACAAAGCCAAGCAAATCCCTATATGCAAAAGCCACTGATACTGGTGTAAATCCTAAAGAGGCTGCAAAGAGACTGAATATTGGTTGGGATTCAGCAGCTGAAATTGAAGAGGCTGATACCAGTGATGACACAGAAGTGCCTCCTGCCATGGTTTGTTCTCCTTTATGCTTTGCCGTGTAACTTTCCTTTTAACACAAAGCCCTCTACTCTATTGATCTTGCTCAGTTTAACACATGATGTCCCTTTCTGGAAATGGGTTTGCTATTCAATTCACATAGTGACGCTTATAAACTCAATGGTTAAGGACAGATAACACCTGAAAGCTGAATTTATGAAGCATACTGAATGCACTGTTAAACATGTCTCTATTTTGGTACTTGTATATTAGCAAAACTAGGATAACATTTAGAGACAGTAAGGAGAATAGCTTTAGATTCAGTTTATTTCTGTTGAAAATACTTTGGTTAATTATTAGTAATTGACTTCGGACAACAGTTTTAACAGTAATATTTGTTTGCTTAAGGAAACCACTTAAGGTGAGATGTACTTCTCAAATTGCACTTCATGGAATCTGAATGCTGGTGAACTGCACAATAGGGTAAGGGTAGCATAAAATGCTCCGGTATTTATATTTCTACATTCGTAAAAGGTTGTTAACCAGGGGAATTCCTCTTGCAGGGTTATGGAGCACTTTATTTAGTCACAGCTTTTCCAGTCATCATTGGTATTTCAGTTGTTTTAATCTTGTTTTACAATTCTCTCCAGTAAAAGTCTTTGCCAATGCCATTTAGCTATATGTGTATATTGTACGCAATGAAAGAGTGAGAATATCATGACCTTGATACAAAATGAGGTAAAATGTAAACCGATGTTCTTATTTCACATTTCGCATTATGTTTTCTGGCTTTTGTTTCGATTTGGCTAGCTTATTTTTAGTATGGACCTCTATTCTTATAAGGCTAGAAACACAAATTTAATCTCTTATAAATGCATTTTTACTGAAAAAACCAATAAGCTTTACACTCTAAAATTTTACAGAAAATTACATTATTTTTCATTCAACTACATATTAGCTTGCTATCATCTTTTTTAAATTATCATGATTGCAGTTTAGTCAGCGTGGTGGACAAAGTATTAAAGAAATAGCTGTAAAGTCGGTGGTATTCTGATAATATTATATATATAGATAGATAGATAGCATATTAGAATAACCCAAATGTTTCAGGAAGGCACAACTTGTATGGATATCACGACTGATTGCACATTGGACATGCTGCCCACGTCTTGACATTGGCGCATCTCTTAATAGCAAGCTAGTTCCATCGACACGCGCATATATATATATATATATACACATAAGCGGTTGCATAACATTCCTCGATCGATCCTTGAACACAAGTTTGTGCCGTTTGAAGCTATGGTCCTTCTAGCTTCAGATACGGTGCTTCCGACTCCGAACATCGACAGCTTACTAGCAGGAGTATACAATGACGAACTCGATGTCTGCATGAGTGTTGAATGCTTCCACGAGTTTAAGCTGGTGGCCGCTGCGGAAGAATCATCCAACAGTTCATTCAGAAATGAAAGTCCGCGGAAGGAAAAACAGATTTCGGTAGATCCAATATCATTGAGAGAGGAATCAGAGGATAGCTTCAGTATGTTGCCGCCTGTTACCACAGGTCCAAACCTGCCGCCGCCTCTACTGCCTGCGAAACTCCCTCTTGTAAGCTTTAGTCTCCCAAACTCAGCTTCATCTTCCCCTCGATTTAGCTTTGCTCTGATGAAGAAGAAGTGGAAAAATGAAAACCATGAATCTCCCCATCAAATCCACGGTTTGGTGAATCGACACACTGATCATCTCCCCATGCAACAAGAAAGTCACTTGAGGAGGAGTAAGTCCTGTGCAGAAGGAAGATCATCTGCTCCAGCTGACGAACTTGATCTCTGGTTCACCAAACCCAATGCCGCTGAATACAAGCTCAACAATAATCATGGAAACTTCTTCAAGACTGAGTCTCCCAAAGATCACTGGAAGAATAATCCTAGTAAGAGCAAGGATCCCTGCCGCGAGGAGTTTAAATGCGGTGCCCTTTGCTTGTACCTCCCTGGCTTTGTCAAGGGAAAGCCGGTGAAAGCAAAGTGGGATGTAGCAAAACCAAATGTGGGAGCTAACAACGTAGTATCAAGGACAGTTTCTTTAGAGAAATTTGAGTGTGGTTCGTGGGCACCGTCTGCTATCATAAATGACCATGAAGATGGAGATTCCATGAACAGTCTTTACTTTGATCTACCCCTTGAATTGATCCGAACCAGTGCTAATGATGCAACTTCACCGATTACGGCTGCCTTCGTCTTTGATCAAGAACGCAAGGGGGTTCTGAAGAAATGCTCATCAACGACAAGAGCTAGGAAGTCCCATGAATATTCGTCCCGCCATGTTCGGTTTTCGACATCATCATCTGCCATGTCGTACCCGGCCTCGCCTGCTGCATCTTGCATCACACCCCGCTTGCGCAAGGCTAGGGAGGATTTCAATGCCTTCTTAGAAGCGCAGCATGCCTGAAGCATCATCCTGATCACGATCATTATCGCTCAATTTCCTCAGTTTCCGCACAATTATACGCATTTACTAGTACATTTTGACTGCTGCATTCATTACGTAATATCAATTTTAAAGAAGCTCCCAACAAGACCATTATATTACAGAATGTTTTGGCATTATTGCTTCGTTTTCCCTTTTTGGATTCACATTCATTTCCTCCTGGTCCGGTTGTATGAAATTTTCGCCACAACTTTGGCCACTGCACAAAGTTTGCACCATCTAATTATACTGTTGTTCCTCTTCCAGAAACTGCAAATTGTACGGCGAGAAAATGAATCAATTACGTAAGAAATTTTTTTTTTTTTTTTGTTTCCAATGCTGCTTCAAAAGAGTGTGGTGAGATTTTTTTTTATTTATAATATTTAAGAAAAAAATATATTAAAATTTAAATTTATAAGATTTTTAATTAAAATTGAGCTATTAAATTGTGGTAGATATCATAAATGCTCGGCTTAACTGCCACAAAACTTCAAAATTAAAATGCGGCAGGTATCATAAATCAAATTAGTAAGCCTATTAATGTTGACCAATAAAATCATGTTGTGTTTCTGACAAATTTTAACTCAAACCTAATCCAAACTATCTCTTCAACAATAGTGGTGCTCTCCAATCATTTTGGTAAGAGGTTTCAAAGACCCAAAAGCTCTAAGCAAATTTGCAAACTGGTTCGGTTGTGTTCAGTTATCCACTATTTTTAAGTTAAAAGATAATTCAATTTTAAATTATTCAATTCGGTTTAATTTAATTTAATTTAATTTGATTAAATCAAATGAATACCCCTATATCTCAAGAATAAGTCTGCTCTAAACCATAGAACATTTGTTTATGTCATGGATTTTCGCCCACTAGGGACACTACTATTATAGAAAATTTGAAATGAAGCATTCATTTAGCATCATAGGTGAGTCGAGTTTAGAACATTAAACGAATTTTTGAAATATTAAGAAAAATTTATAAAACCTTTTTACTAGTTTTAAGTTTTTTTAGTTATAAATTTTGTCAATCTTTTTCTAATAACATGAAACAACTCTTAAAGCTAACCTCAAAATATAATGCGTTGCTTTTTTACTTAATGGATAAATCCATATTATTCAAAAGGTAGAAAGATTATAGATTAATTATTATTATTATTATTATTAAAATAAAAAAAGAAAAACAAATTAAAGAGAAACTAAAAAAATTTAATAATGAGGGATCCAAAGTGTAAATATTAATTTCAAAATAAATCCAGAATTAATCCTTGAACTTTACACATCACTTATTTTAGTCCCATTAACTTAAAAAAAAAAAAATTATTACCGCACAATCATATTTTTTATAATTAAAAATAAAATTTAAAATTTTTTTATTAAAAACAAGAAATGCAATATCTTGCATAGAAAATGGTCTCTTTATTAGCCATATATCACGAACACCTTGGGCGAGCTAAGCCACATGCCATGGGAATTTAAGAGCTCAATTATTACAAGGAAACAACAAATCAGATGATGAGAAAGACAAGGATATATTGGTTCAGTTCTCCATTTCAACAATCATCAAAATGACAATGCCCACACAATACATACATAGGTATGTGAGTGTAAATTGTGTGCGTGTGAATTAAAAGGTTCATCGGACAAAGGCACTCCAACCCTTTTGAAGGTACACAATGTTGATTGATTAGGTCCAAAATTGTCGCTAGATCATCAATGGATCTATGCTAATGCCTATACTCCTGTGTAGTTACACCGATTGAAAACTAGACAAGAAAGAGAAGGCAGAAGGAGAAATATATATATATATATAATTCTTTTGATGGGAAGGACAAATGAAACTAAAACTAAAACTAAAAAAGGCGAATTCAAGGAAGCCAAATTTGAAGAGGACAAGGTACTCGATGCTTGAAAGCGAGGAAAATTTGAGATGCAGGTCATGAGTATTCAGGGAAAAGCAGACATCAGACGTGGGCAACAGCAAAAGATGGGGACCTGGTCAATAGCATCATCACCAACATCCACCACCCCCTATGATGATTTTCGGACGGTCATGATGTCAAGGATGATGATTCCCTGCAAAAACAAATTATTGGATCGTGGGCCTGTCAAGGAGAATCTTCCAAATGTCATAAACACATTTAAGTCAATTTTTCGGCTCCTATTTTAAAATCATTAGGAATTACACATCCAACTTCGGACAGCACCGCATGAGAACTCAAGCCAATCGATGTAAAACGTTAACAGTCTTTATATTGGGAAAATCTCTGATCTTAAAGTACAAGTGTGTTGAAGTTCGATTGTAACATATAGATAATGTGGTTCAATTACGTGCTTGTAGTTTACAAATTACAAGTTTAATCTCTCTTCTTTTTTTTATCATTTTTAATTATTAATTCACTATATTTATTAATTTTAAAAAAATTATTATGTAATTTTAAATTTATAATTAAAAATTAAATTTTTTTAAAATAAAATATACTTGTTTTACCTAAAAACTCTTTGAAAATGTAAAAGGGAAAATGCAAAATGATGTATATTATGTTAATTATTTTTCCTTTTACAATTAATTAACTACCAATCTGATCTATGGTCCGCCAAATTAAATACATCCATAATCAGATTATTTCTCTAAACTTAACTAGAAAATTATCGTTGTCTAAGCCAAACACTTGAAAACACAATAATTGGGTGGTTAATTGTGAAAAGTTTCACAAAGCTTAGGGTATATAAAAATCAGCTACAGTCCCTTAAAACAAGAATCTACAACAAAAATATCATAATATTTTTTATTGGCTAATTTAATAGCCCAAAAAAATAAAGAATACAAACAGAAATTAAACCCGAATCAGACGAGGCGATGATGAAGATCAAGTGCCACACTTGTTGTCGGTAGTTACACGTTGCAGAGTGTAGGGATCGCTGTAGGAGTTCTTAAAAATATTACTTATTTTTTTATAAAATAAATATATTTTTTATTTTATTAATTAAAATTTAATTTATAAATTATTTATTTATGAATACTTTAATTTCGTAGCACTTAATTTCAGAAAATACTGAAGGTTACATTAAAAAAAATACACTTCTATGTGTAAAGAGGAAATCCTTTCCAATATGCCTCCTTTCCTGCGTTAGAACCTACCCCAAAGACACCCAGCAGTCGAATTTATGTAAAGAAGAGCCGACTAGTTTCTCTGTCCTCTTGCTTGCCCTCACGTGCCCTGGCCCCACATTTTTTATTTTTCATTTTTAATGAGGTGTACCCATTATTTCTGACAATGTATTGCGCCCATGAATTGGGTAACACGCTCAAATCACAAAATACAACAAGCTGTTCTACTGCAACTAGTGAAGCAATTTAATCTCTTAATCGTAGTTCACTTTACTTTTCCTAGTTCACTTTACTTTTCCCCTGCAGAGGAGTAGATCGATCACGATGTAAATATCATTAGGTGAATAGGACATTTGATAGTTGTCCAAACTTACAATAATTCAATATTCGATATGATTGGTGTCATTATTATTGTAATCATTTTCCTGGGAAGCTGCCGGTTTCTATCTTCGCTTTGGTTGGAACCATACACACAACATGAGACAAGCGAGAGACCTAGTAGGAAATAAAAACATTATTGCCCCTTTCAGATAGCTGGGGGGATGGAGAAAGCATGTACCTTCAGATTTTATGGTATGGAATAGACATGGGATTGTGCTGCAAACGCAGACTGACTAGCAGAGAAGCCATTTAATTGTGAACCATACAATACGGCACTGCAATGCACGGAAGATGCGAATATTACAGTTCCGTTAGATGGGGATTAATCTTGGAGATAGTACAGAACTCGAGTGAGAGATACAGAAGCTAACATAGACTACATAAATTTTTATCGAAGAACACTCGTACTACTACTACTACTGCAACCACTTACTTCACTCATTGTTGTCTGTCCACCAAGCAATTAAACAATGTTGTTGTTGTTGCTGTTGTTCTTGTTGTGGTTCCATGAGTCCGTCATTTATTGGCATTAATTGGAGGCACGTGAAGCATTGGCCCACCAACCAACCAACGAACCAACCCAAAAGTCACAATCCATTCGTTTTCCCTCATAAATTGTTGGGAACTTCCCCTTTTCCTTAATTCATCAAAAAGATCCTTCTGCTATGTTTCCGTTCCGTTTGAGATGGTCGCAACGGGTGTTAATAATGCCATTTAACATTAATTAATTATATAAAACGCGAAAATTATATTAATTTTTTTTTTTAAAAAAAGATGACAAATTATAATATTTGATTCATGAGAATTTATTTTTTTAAAAAGATAAAAATTATATTGTTAAGTTTTGCAATATTTGATTTTTGAAAATTACTAGGGATGTGACATTAATTCTCAAAAATCATAAGTTTTTAACCTTTTAAAAAAAGTTAATAATTCAGTTCCTCTTGTGTGTAATTTATATATAAATTTTAATAATGTCATGTATTTTAGAAATCCTTACTATATACAAATGTCAGATCACATATTGTGAGTGAATTATTTAAATTTTAATAAATGACATTAACAAATAGTAGATAATATGCCTTAAATCGTAATTACATGTGGGATATATTTTTAAACTCTTAAAAGTGGTAGTGAGGGAAATAAGTACCTTGTAATAAATCCATTCTTAACTAAAAATTTGTAAATTAGAAATCCTTTCTTAACTAGAAAATTAAATTTGTAAATTAGAAAGACACATGCAATGAAATGCAAGCTCATAATTTTCTTTACTCCATGTGGATTTACAGGACGTGCCTAGTTTTGTGTTCACCACCGCACCCTTTTTGACTTGTCAAAACAACGTATGACCCGCAATTCTAATGCTCCGCTTGTAATTAAAATAATAATAATAATTAAAAAAATGTTTAACTAACATTAATTACGATAGAGGTTGAATTTTATAAATAAAAAATTATAT
>STGP01024710.1:11163-27048 GCA_004918865.1 Caryocar brasiliense | reverse complement strand
GGGATAATTGCTATGATAAGGCTACTTGAAGAAAATTTTCTAAAACTGCAATCATTACAAAAATTTAGATTTTGAAGAAGTGGTTTGGGAAATATTAAATTGTTGGCAGAAGGCACCTTGCTCGTCTCCCATTTGAGTTGTTTTTGGATTTTAAGTTCTTGATGGATTTTGAGACCCTCTTTTTAAGTAAAAAGCTCACCATAAGTGAGCTCAGCATAAGGGATTTTGCTATCATGCATTTCTTTTATTTTATATAAGTGTCTTTGTACCATTTGAAATCACTGAGTTTCTTACATTTAAGATTTGAAAGAAGCTCAGCATTTTTATCCTCAAGGTAAGATGGGTCTCCAGCAAAGTGCAAGGAGATAGCATAAATTAATGTTGCCACCGTATTATGGATTTGTTTGCCTTCTTCATATAAAATAAGTTCATTGCTAAGATTAACTTTACTACTTTGAGGATCTCCATTTTTGCTGCTGCAACTAACATCCTTGTCATTGGCTTGTAAAGCAACTAATATCTATGCAATAGCTTGGTCAGAAACAGAGGTATGACATTTGTGCGCATTAGAAGCCATCTTCATTTGATTAAGAACATTGAGGATATTATATTCTGATAACCTATCGATGTTCCATTCATAAATAGTTCCTAGATTATATTTGATCTGTGCAGAGGGCTTGTCTTCCATATTTAAATCCAGCGCTATTGCTAGTGGATAGTAAAGTTGTTGGGGCTGTGACCAATGAAGTTTGTTAATTGCTGACTGTAAATCATTAACAAAATTTCCTTCGTTGTGTTCATCTTCATTGGAAGTTTGATCAAAATGATTGATGGTATTGGAAGCTTTGCTGGTTTGTGGTGTTTCCGGGACAATATTTGCTGAGAATTTGTCTAACTGTAGTTTAATAACTTGGCAAATTTATTACTTCCTGTCGAACTCCGAATCTCTTTTTTTCTTGTTGAAAAGACTTTAAAGGGTTTGAAAATGGGGGTTTTGAGTTTCTAGGAGCTTGTAGAATGTGCTTGTTAGATAATTTTGGTTAGGTTTTCTATTTTGTTTTCAATTCTCGTGAGTTATTTTCCGATTGTCCAAAGATGGGTATTGGTAAAATTGTTTTGCTCTATAATTTTTTAGATGTCTCTTGGGAAGACCTCTTCTGGTCATTTTTGGTTTTGTAAGGGAAAGCTGTAATGGAAACATTATTGCCAAGTGAGATCTTGATTTGCCTAAGTAGAGGATGCTCTAATTGTACCTGTTCATTGTTGGAAACTAGCCAAATAGCAATTATATTATTTATATTCAAACTCTTAGTGAAAGGATAGGGAATTTGGTTTTGAAAAGCATAAAGTTCAAACCATTAAAAAAGCAAGATATAGACTTAGTGTTTTTCAACAAATTCATAATATTGCTTTTGTATTTCTTATCTTTGATCTAAAAATTGTTTAAAAAATTATAATCTTTTTTGTTCATTCTCTTTTGAATAAGTCATCTGATAAATATTTTTTATTAATAATGAATTCCTTATGTAGGACATTAAGTTCAGAGTTTACCTCAGCATTTACCTATTCTGCCATCGATGAGAAAGTTAGTGATTCTAAGGGTGAGGTTGGCTCTAGTTAATTTGCATAAATTAGTTTTAGAATATTTAATGTTATTTCTATTCCTCTGAGGCTCAAATCTGCCACATTGGAAGTTTTAGGGATGTCTGAAGTGGAGTATCTGAAAGGAACAAAGTAAGGTAGATTTATAACAGATGGAGGTTTTGATTTTTTACCCATATCAATAGTTCCTGCTGAAGAGCTAGCATCTTGGAATGATCGTGAATCGATTGTCTTTTGGGTAAAAGATAATTTGACTCTTCCATCTGAATATTGCGTAATATCTTTGAGATTTGTATTTAGGCTTTACGAAGGTTGAGGATGAACAGCTCCTTCTAACATCTAATCTTCTAGGAGTGAAACTTCATTCCATTTTATGGATCTAGGTACTACAGTGTTTGAACTAGTCAAATCTGTTTGTAACAGTAGAGTTTCTCCTTTTTGGCTATAAATTAGAGCCTTGGAGGTGAATGCTGTCATTATGGCCTTGTAATAAACTTTGTAAATTAATGTAAGAGAAATAAATCCATGAATCATTTTGTAATTGTAGGTTTTTATTTGCAGAATGAGACTATCAAGAATATTTTTATCCCGTAAAGATATTATTAAATTTGGATAGTAGTAAAAACTAATTGGTCCATTACAAAGACTAGATTCAATTGTGCTTAAAAGAGAATCTTGAAACTCTGTGAATCTACCAACCCTAACAACACAGAGAAGAGAAGTGCTTAATCCTTTTTTTGTAAGTGGTTTAATCCCTACTTGTACTAAACTGATATGAAAGTAGTTATATTTCTTCTCTTTATGTTTGTCTAGAGATATTTGTGAAAGTAATTTAATTGTTTTAAAAGGTTTTGTGAGAGGAATATCTCGCTCTTCCATTTTGATTGAAGAATCAATTTTGTGAAAAAGATTGAACTTAGATCGTCGATCAATTTGGTTTTATTGTACTTTTGGAATTTCCCAATTGTCAATTGAATTTTAAAAATTTTCAATAGTTATTTCTTCATTATTTATCACCTTGTCTCTTGTTTCACCAGAATGAGAATTAGAAGTACAATAAGTCCTACAAAAATATATTGATAATTTGAACTAATATTAATAAATAACTATATAAAAAGTTAAATGTAAAAATTTTGCTCTTAATTATTTATATTATATGTGAATAGATTTATTTGCAGAACGTTAATGATTTAGTTTGATAAAAGCTTATTAAAAAGCTTGTTTGTTAAAGTTAGATTAATAAATGAGCTAGGCTTGAACACCTCAACTTGGCTCGAGCTTGGTCTAAGTTGTATCCTCTAAAGCAAACGTAAACGTAATTTATATTGAAAAATCCCCAATGGCTAAGATATGTTCTTTTAAATATAATATACATAATGTTTATAATGTTTATGTATGTTGATATTTAATAGAATATAGGTCCTTGATTGCTTGTTATAGACTTTGTATTCTCAAGAGTTAAGAATATAAGTGATAGAGTCATCTAGTACAAATAATCTAAAATGTTCGCAATACTAGGAGTACTAACTGGGCATCATTACTCTGGAAGATCGTCACCTCTATTTGTTTCTATGATTAGTATGAGATACTAATGATTTATAAAGTAGCAAGTCACATTCTATCTTACATAAGATGTCAAGACAAACACAATGGCCACTTGTATAATGAGCAGGTTGAACAGGTGATGCTTAGATGATGATCACATTTTAAGTTTTCTTAATGTCATTGATTATTATCTAAAATCATAATGGTGCATATAATACTTAGATCTGAGATGATAGAGTTATCTTATACATAGGTGGTTAGAGTTTATCATTGCTTACATACCCATTTAGCCACATTTAGGTATATGGCATGTGGTGGCTCTAATTAGTTATATATTGGGGGAGATGATCATCAAAATGGGATTCATTGCCTTGCAATAAACGGGACTAAGGTCCTATGGTTCTTAGTTATTCTTGGTAAAGAAATCCATGGCCATGGTGGCACAACTTAAATAGAAAAAATTTGTGGTTTAAGTCAGACAGATCAAGAATGGAAACCGGGATAAAGCCATATGGTTTTACCGATAGGGTTTGATATTTACCGTAGCCCTAACGAGATCGAGATCTTCTAATATAAAGATTCGAGTGCACGATAATTATAATCTTAGTTAGCATGGATGTAATTAATCATCTTGTACATTCATTACTAATTTGGTAGTTATAACATATTGTGTTAGATATCAATCATAACTTATGAGGATCACGGGTTGTTTGGGAATTTTACCCTAGGTATGGAATGTTGATTTCGATAATGTCAAATATGCATTAACATTGTGGTCTCATTACCAATTAGTATTGAACCTACTAAGCCACACCATATAAACTTGTTTCAGTCATTGAGCGAATTGATTATAGTTAGAATCGTTCAACTTGTAATCAATTCAGGAATTAGGTTTGCAATTAAATTTGAAAGGTTTTTAGTACATCCTGAAGTTGAATTCAACACCTAGGTGAGGCCATATAATGTGTATTTATGTGAGATTAAATGCTAGGATTATTATTTGAACAATGGGCTTGATTTGGAATTTCAAATAAAGAAGGCCCAAGTCAAGACGATTTCAGTTCAGACGGATTTTGTTGAGCTTTTGTGTGGCGACATTGAATTATGGGCCAAGGAAACCATAAGATGGCTGTGGGCTGATTGGGTGGTATATTATTATGCACCAAGTCCATAAAGAGGCTAGCCTAAGAACAAGCTCAAAGATAGTACATTAAGATAAACTAATTTTGGGCTAGTCTAGAGGCCTAGGGCCTAAAGGCCCAAGGTTTACTTAATTCAGTATTAGGGGGCAGAAGTAAGTCATTCATTCCACTAAGAAAAAGTGAACATACTTTCTCTTGAATAGCCACATAAGGGAAACTCGTTTTCCTGAAAGATAGCCACGAAAAAACTCACACCCATTTATTGAAACGTGGTCAAAATCACCTAAAATCTCACCCAAACACAAGCCTATCAATTTCCATCGAGCGGGTAGCATTTAAACACATCCTTGGTGGAGAATAAGGGGCTGTACAGGTGATTTATGATTGGAACGAGTCCAATGGACAAGCTAGAGGCTCAACACGTGAAGGGCTTGAACTATTATCACATGCTCATGTGATTTCGGTTTATTTTTGTAATTATGTATGGATGCTTTTATTTTGAATGTAAATATAACAACCAGAGGCTGATGTTCCTAAGTTTTACATATATGAATGTTATTTGATTATTATTTTATGTAAGTTTTATCTTTTTCTGCTACGTGAATCTTTTACTTAGCTCATTAATTAAGTGATTTGTTTTTTTTTAGGGTTGAGCTTGAGCTCGAGCTTGTTTTATAAATAAACAATCCTAAACACATCTAAACTTGGTTTAACTCGATTCATTTGTAGTCCTATTTATCGGCAGTATAGTTGGTTCTGGCAGGTGGCTAGCAGCAGGATATCATAGGTGCAGATGAGTAAGGGTTGCAAATTGTTGAGGGACTGGCTGGCTAGTGGGCTTGGGTTGTGGCAGCAAAAGAGGGGTCAGGGTGTGATAGTGGAGTAGGCTTGTTGATGGTTGAGACTTTGGCTAGCATGGATTTGGATTATGGACCAGATAGTTAGACCTGGGATAGAGTAGGTGAAATAGGCTAGTTTAATGGGCTTAAAATGAACAATACAAATAAATATAGAATAAATAAATAAAACAGTATAATGGACCTAAGAGTGGACCTATAAGCAAAATGGACTTGGATTAAAACTATTAAATTGAATTTGTATAACCTAAAGTAAAGTTTAAATAACTTAATTAAATTTAAAATTTAGAATTAAACATAAAATTGACAAAACATTTGCACTTTTATCTTTATTATTTTTAATAAAATTTTGATGCAAAACATCAATTCACTACAAATTTAACTGGATAATTAAAAAAAGGTATAAAAATGTAAATTTATCAAGAAAAATAACAAATATACATTTTTAGACAAAATTTAGTGTTTACAGCAGCCCTCATTCATCTATTCTTTTAATTGAAAGGATATGACAAATTTATGAGCATAAAATTTTGTTAAATATGGCAACTATGGACTACATACGTGAGTCAAATGAATTAAAAATGATATATGAAACAAACATACATAAGATTGACATATAAATGACTCAACTACAAATAAGGATAAAAAAACCACAAATGAAGAGATCAAAATGTAAAGTTCTTTAACATAGTAATGTAATGCAAAGTAACACAATGCCCAATTAAATCCTAAATGCATGTGGAGTGGAATAATGTCCAATCAATTTTGAAATGATGATAAATGAAATAAAGAGTGGGGTGATGCCAAATCAACTCCTAAATCCATGAAAATGACATGAGCAGTAGTGTAATATCCAATCAACTCATAAATGCAATACGGAGCAGTATAATGCCCAATCAACTTTGAAATGATTAATATGATATAATGAGCGGTGAAATATCCAATCAACTCCTAAATGTATGAAAATGACATGGGAAACGGTGAATACCCAATCAACTCCTAAATACATGTGAGGATATTGCAGGGAATATCAATCTTAAAGAATATCAACATCCTAAAATGATGAAATAAGGAAGGAATATCAACCTCCTAAATGTATGAGATAATATGGAGAGGGAACATCAACTTTCGAAATGCATGAAATAATATAAAGAGGGAATATCAACCTCTCAAATACACGAAGATAGAATATCAATGTCTCTAAATGATGAAATGAGGAGGGAATATTAACCTTTTAAGCGAATGAAATAGAGAGAAGGAAAATCAACCTCTCGATGCATGAGGACGAAATATCAATACCTTAAAAAAGATGAATGATAAGGGAGTATCAACCTCTTAAATGCATGACATGGATAGGGAATATTAATCTCATAATGCACGAGGACAGGATATTAATGTCCTAAAAAGATGAAATGACGAAGGAATATCAACCTCTTAAATACAGGATATAGAGAGGAAATATCAACCTCTCAATACATGAGGAAAGCATATCAGTGCTATAAAATGATAAAATAGAGAGGGAATATCAAGCCACTGAGTACATAAAATGAAAAAGGAATATCAACCTCTCAATGTATGATAATATAATATTAATGTTTTAAAATGATAAAAGCAAGAGTGAATTTCAACTTCTTAAATTTATAAGAGGAAAAGGGAATATCGACCTCTAGATGGATAGGGGCGAAATATAAACATTCTAAAATGATGAAATGAGGAGGAAATATAACCTTCTAGATGAATGATATAGAAAGAGAATATCAACCTCCTAATGTATGAGGAAGGAATATCATTACCCTAAAAAGATGAAATGAGGAAGGAAAACCTTCTAATTGCATAAAATGCAGAGAGAATATCAACTACTCAATAAATGTGAATGGAATATCAACGCCCTAATATTTTAAAATCTAAGAAATTTCAAGTTTCTTTACCTTGTCACTTCGAATAGTTACTTCAGATATCTAAAGGAACCAAAATTTAAAAACCTAACCAAACTAACTATAAATTGTGTTCTCTTAGAATCAGTTAAACATAAAACTGGTAACTATATTTCATATTGTTTTGCTAAATATCAACTTTAACTTTTAATGTTAGCGACTATTTCTTCACAACTATTTGATTTAGTTTATTATAATATTTTTAGAAGCTTCTTCCATCCTTATAATGGAAAGATCCAAATGTTTTGTTTTTTTTTTTTTATGGATTTTTACTATAAATTCACTTAAAGTTATCTTATGCACAATTGTTTTGAACTTCCTAAGTTTTATGTAATATTAAGACTCTTTGTATAGATAATGCCATGTAATATAAGGATGTTGAATTTCTCCATCTTATTTCTACTCGTAATACTTTTCTTTGTCATTTTTGTCTTAGAACCTTATTAATGAATGGATATGCTGAATGCCAATATCGACATATCTTAAATATTGTTTGTGCATTACTAATCTCCTTAGCTCACCCTGAGAGTTTTTGGAGTGAGGACTTTTGCTGTTGTTTACACCATTAATTGCACGCCATCATTATTACTAAGTAATGAGTTCTCTTATGAATGATTATATGGCTCTCCTCCTAATTATTATTTGTGTTTTGTTGTACTTCTATCTCATTAGCATAACAAATTAAAACTATAGGGTCATTTGTGTTGTTTTCTTGATTATGACATTAAACATAAAGGATATTGATGTTAGGATCCTTTATCTAATTGTCTTCGCATATCTTGTCTTGTTGTATCTTATGAACATAAAATTTTTTTTTTTCATTTTTCTAATTCCAAATGTTTGTTAGTGATACTCTTTCATCACATATATCTCTATCGATCTATTTCTTGATGATCAAGACCCCATTCAATGACCCTATCTCATTCACTTCTATAGCCAGACTCAAGCTTTATAGGTAACTATTCAGACTCCTTTTCCTAAAGTATAGCCCTCTTTGAAGATCAGCTCCCAAGCATTGCTCACATTGTTCCACTCATGTAAATAAATTACCTTTTCATCTTTATAATTACCATTGATATTCTGTTATTGCCTCTTTATATGAACCCATTACTTATCGCGAGGCCAATTTTAACCCACTTTGGTATTGAGTCATAATTGATTAATGCTATAAATAGGACTCACACTTGGAATTTATTTGACTTGCCTCTTCCAAATTTGGACATATAAAGTAAATGGCTATTTAAGATTAAAATTCATGTTTATGGTTTAATAAAGTGTTATAAAGGCTCACTCAGGAATATGATATTAACTTTGAGGAAGTTTTTGTCCTTAATGCTAAACATACATTTATTTATATTTTAATTGTTGCATTTATTTAAATTTTAATTGTTGTTGCTATTGTTCAAAATTGAAACTTATTTCAAATAGATGTAAAAAAAACACATTCTTTTTTGGTGATATTTTAGAGGAGATATACATGAAACCTCCACCCAGCTATACCCTATCCCTCAAATAAAGTTTGTCAGCTTTGTCGTGCCATATATGGACTTAAGCTAGCTTCATGAGTATGGTTTGCTAAAATCAATTCTACCATTATTTAACTTGGCTTTATTCTTGTAATGACCAATTTTGGGCCTAGAATTTCTTAGAATAATTAGGATCACTTTTGTTTGACTAAATTCTTACTTAAGATCATTTATGTGAACTACTTTGTGGATTTGTTAATTTGCATTACGATGATTAATTTTCATTTATTCCTTATTTGTCTGCTAAATGTGTATTATGGCATGATAAAAAAGAAAAGATGCTGTAAGAAGTCCATAATGAATTAATTGGATATTTAAGTAAGAACTTTGTATTTGGGCTTGTTTCATTAAGAAGACCTTGTTTAATTTTAAGTTATATTTGGCTTGTTGAGTAAAAAGCTTTATTTTATTTTAAGTCCATTATAAGCCTTAACTAAAGAAGATTAATGATTCAAAACCAATCCCATTAGGTCCATATTAAGATGCTTAAATCAAAATCCTTTAAGTAATTGGAATAGTAAAATTATATAGGAAAGAAATAAGTAGTTCTTATTTTAATAGACATATAATCAAAGTACAAAAAAGGTATTTATTTTGGAAATGTGGCCTCCTTTGGCTCTTATATAAAAACCCAACCAGCTAAAAGTTTGCCATTAAGTCAATTAAAAAGAAAACCACACGTTCAAATAATTCTTTTTCCTTTCTCTCAAACTATCTTCATAACTTACTTATAAAACTCACCTAAATCCTACATAAGAAACCTACCTTGATCAATATCTTTCAACCCTAAATTGTTAGCATGACCTACCTTGATCAAAGTAGGAAAAAGGTATTTATTTTGGAAATGTGGTCTCCTTTGGCTCTTATATAAAAACCCAACCACCTAAAAGTTTGCCATTAAGTCAATCAAAAAGAAAACCACACGTTCAAAGAATCCTTTTTCTTTCTCTCAAACTCTCTTCATAAATTACTTATAAATCTCACCAAAATCCTACATAAGAAACCTACCTTGATTAATATCTTTCAAACCCAAATTGTTAGCACGGTCTAAATTGTCGAATTGGAAATCTTTGGTGCGTATGGAAGACAATTTGGCGTGCTTATATTTGGTTTTGTAAAGCTCTTTGATAGCAAGGTCAGTGTTAATGCTGGTTGCTTATTTGGTTATGCATATGCATGCATTGTTTGCTATTCTTGTCTATGTATTAATGCATGCTATTCGTGATCGTGATAAGCTTTGATTTGAGCATGAGAAATCATGATTTGAGTTTTGGTTTGATGACTTACTTTAAGTATATGATTGATTTAAGACATAAGGATGAAAGACGATACATATTTTATGCATAAGTAACAAAACATAAATTTTAACTAGGTTTTTATGTAAACAAGTTAGGGCTTAATTGTGAGATTTAGTAAACAACTTGGGACCAGAATCATGACTTAGAAAACATGCATAATCTAACTTAAAAAAGATTGAACATAAGAATTAAGCTTTGATCACGTCAACGTAAGTATGAGACATAATTGGAACTTAATTGATAAATAAATAAAAAATGATTTAATAATTAACCTAAACTTGTTTAGAAAGGACTAAATTGGATTAGAAAGATTTGAGGATGATTAAAATTTGATAAAATCGATTTTTGGTAAAACACTGTCTGGCCTGTAATCTTGGTCAATTACATACCTTACTCGTGTTTGCTGTTTTTAAGGATAATCACAAAAAATATACTTACACAGCCTAGCTGAGTAAAATCAAGTAAAAACAAGCCTATGTAAATAATAATAATAATAATAATAGAATCAAGGTTTAGAAGAAACGACCTACCCATGTAACTTAGGTAGAAAACATGCATTGCCCGTGTTTCTTGGGCAAAGAAGAAAAAGAAGGAAAAAAAAAGGAAAAGAAAAAAAAGAAAAAGAAATTTGACGAATCTAATTGACTTTTTTGCTAACATAAGACTTAGTAAAAGACCTAAAATGGATTAACAAACTTGAATTAAGGTTTGGCAAGATGATTAATTAGATTAATGAGACTAGACTTAAGTTATGAACTTGCTAGTAATAAGATTGGGGAATAAAACTATTTGATCATACTTACAAATATATAAATAAGCATTGGTACTTTTAAATATATATTTGATATAATCCTCGATAGAGGTAAAAGAATGATTTGTGTACGTTGACTTAATTTAAAAATTGATATAACTTTGTTAAGCATTTATATAAGTTACGATTTGACTTAACTTTGATATATATTTGACTTGTGCCTTGAGTTGGCTGGTAGGCATCGATTTGCTTACTCTTGACTTAATATGGATTTGATATGTACTTGGTACATCTTGATTTAAGTTAATGAATATTTGATTTGATATGTACTATGTATATGTATTATGTACTTCCTAATTTGGCTATGAAATATATATGTGATAATATGATCATAAACATTTAGTGTAACATGCATTTATGCATTAAATCTGGGTTAGTCACTTATATGTTCTTTGGACACACTGCAGCATCAACTTCAATTTGGATCTTCGGATCACTTTGTTTAGTACCTTTAGGTACTCTTGTTTATTGAGCCCCATTTGATTACGACTTTGGTTGTTGTATTTACAATTTCAATCATCTTGATTACAACTTCAGTCATCTTGGAAAGTTTGCTCTCAACTTTGAAAGGAAATTCATTTGTATTTGACAATATGATCTTGATTTAGATTATGTCCATTGTGAATCAATGAATAACTTAAAGTATGTGATATTGACCTTAAGTATGACTATATGATTTTGTGATTTGGGTAACTTTGGTATGCAAAGACATTGACTTTGACACATATGTTTTAGTACATTATAATTGCATTGCTTTTGAATATGATATGTTTTAGTGGTACGTTTGAATATGTTTGCATACTTCAATGTTTGCTTTGCATTTGTTTTGGATGATTGAGAAACCATACCTATATTTTGTCATCCCGGTACACTCACTCAGTTTTACTAAGGGTAGTTGAATGACTACTCAGGTTTACAAGATAAGTAAGAGGATTATGATGTTTATTTTGGATGACTTAAGCGATGTAGAGAAATACACGAGCATGGCATCAATTCACTACACTTGCATATAGATTTAAAAGATTTGTTTGGATATTTGATACTTGAATTTATGATATTTGGATTTGAAGCCTGCTGTTTATTGGGCTGTGTTTTAAAATGACTTTTAGTTATTAATGATATTTGAATTTGCTTCGATATGCTTATTACGAATGAGTTGTGTTGAATGCAAAGTCTATTATGATGTATATCTTAAATTATATACTATCTAATCTTACTTACAAATATATAAATAAGCATTGGTACTTTTGAATACATATGTGATATGATCCTCGATAGAGTAAAAGAATGATTTGTGCACCTTGACTTGATTTGAAAATTGATATAGCTTTGATAAGCATTGATATAAGTTACGATTTGACTTAACTTTAATATGTATTTGACTTGCACCTTGATTTGGCTAGTAGGCATTGATTTGCTTACTCTTGACTTAATATGGATTTCATATGTACTTGGTTTATCTTGATTTGAGTTTTTTAAATTTAGAGAAAAGAGGAAAGATAGATTTTATTATTGTGTGTTATATTTCATTAATTGTACACAAATTGTCTTTATATAGTTAGAACTATTATACTATATTAAGAAAGATTATTTATGGCCATAATTGCTATTGCCTAATTTACATTTAAATAAATAAGACAATATTCTCTATAATTATAGATAATCTAGAAAAATAAGGAATATGCGAATATTTCTAACATCTCTCCGCAAAATTAAGGTGGAATTGTAGATGCCAACTTGATTTTGAAACCAAGATCAGCAGAATCATCTTGTCAAAGAGGGCTCTGGATAGAAGCAGAGTAAAACAGGTGACATCAATATGTATGTCCTGAGCAGTAACATTGACGTAAGGCGTTACCAAAAAGAACTCTGGATGGAAGCAGAGCGGAACCAGTAAGGCTTTGATACCATGTTAAATTTGGAGAAAAGAGGAAAGAGAGATTTTATTATTATGTGTTATATTTCACTAATTGTATATAAATTGTCTTTATAGTTAGAACTACTATACTATATTAGGAAAGACTATTCATGATCATAATTGTTATTGCCTAATTTACATTTAAATAAATAAGATAATATTCTCTATAATTATAGATAATCTAGATAAATAAGGAATATGCTAATATTTCTAGTAGAGTTGATAAATGTTTGATTTGATACATACTATATATACGTACTATGTACGTGTTAATTTGGTTATGAAGCATACATATGATAATGTGATCATGAACATTTGGTATAACATGCATTTATGTATTAAATCCGGACTAGTCACTTGTGCATTCTTTGGACGTGTTGTAATAGCAACTTTCATTTGGATCTTTCGATCATTTTGTTTAGTACCTTTAGGTACTCTTGTTTTATTAAGCCCTATTTGACTACGACTTTGTTTGTTTTATTTACAATTTCAATTATCTCGATTACAACTTCAGTTATCCTGGAGAGCTTGCTCTCAACTTTGAATGGAAGTGACTCTTGTGTGTATGCTTGTTCATCTTGCATATATAATTGCATTCATTTATATTTGACAATATGATCTTGATTTGGATTATGTCTATTTTGAATCAATGAATAACTTGAAGTATGTGATATTGACCTTAAGTATGGCTATATGATTTTGTGACTTAGGTAACTTTGGTATGCGAAGACATTGACTTTGACACATATGTTTTAGTACATTATAATTGTATTGCTTTTGAATATGATATGTTTTGGTGGTACGTTTGAATATGTTTCCATACTTCAATGTTTGCTTTGCATTTGTTTTTGATGATCGAGCAGTTATACCTATATTTTATCATCCTGGTACACTCATTCATTTTTACTAAGGATAGTTAATGACTACTCAGGTTCATAAAATAAGCAGGAGGATTAGGACGTTTATTTTGGACGACTTAAACAATGCGGTTAAATACATGGGCATGGCATCAATTCACTACACTTGCCGATAGATTTAGAAGATTTGTTTGGATATTTGATACTTGAATTTATGATATTTATTTTTGAAGCCTGCTGTCTATTGGGTCATGTTTTGGAATGACTTTTAGTTATTAATGATATTTGAATTTGCTTTGATATACTCATTATGAATGAATTGTGTTAAATGTAAAGTCCATTATGATGTACATTTTAAATTGGATAAATCATAAAGGTTTGGCAATAAAAAGAAAAAAAAAATTGTCCTAACTTAAGGCCCAAATATAAGTAATTTAGGGCCTGTTTGGAAAGCTACTAGTGCTGGTTGCTGGTGCTGGTTACTATTTAAATAATAATTTTTTAAGTTAAAAAATAAAAGTTATGATGTGAAATTACTGTTAAGGGTATAAAATTTAAAAAAAAAATAAAAAAATATATGTTTTTAGTAAATTCACTGTAGTGACCAGCCAACTGTAGCCACGAGCTACAATTGGTTGGTCTGCCAAACAGGCTCTTAATATTTGAATTTGGTTCGGAATGCTACAATTTTAGCCTATGTGATTGTGCATTATTTGTGTGTACGTTGAATTAGGACCAATGGCGAAGCCACTTTATGGATAAGGGGGACAATTACCCCCATTCTTTTTTAGAAAAGTATTATTGTCTTATTGCTCTTTTTGTTTTATAAAAATAAAATTATTATCCTTTTTTTATTGTATTTTAATGGACTGTAAGTATTTTTTAATGGGTTAGATAAAATTTAAATGAATGAACGAAAATTTAGTTTTTAAAGTGTAGATATAAAATTTTTGTAGTTGATTTGGTTAAAAAAATTAACCCAATAAAACTATGAACACCTTTGCCTTTTATTATATTTATTTTTTTAAAATAAAATGGGCTATACTATTTGTGAATTTGCCAAAGAAGTCTTGTTTTGGATCATTTTAGTTTATGTAATATTGTATTTCATTGTATTTAGAAATATATTTCAATTTATATTTTATGGTGTGTTGTGATAGATTTACTATTTCAAAAGTTTAATAGTTGTTTTAATAAAGTAAATGCACAGTTGCTTATAAATGTTTTATACTCGAATCCAACTAATTTATTCACTGCTTATGATAAAAAAAGGTTTTTTCATCTTACTTAGTTTTATCCTGTTAAGTTCTGACTAATCCAACTTATTACTCTTAATAATTAATTAAAGATATATATGAAGTCCAATTATGAGTTTTCAAATGTGATCGTAATTGATAATCTTGCTAAAAAATAGTAAAGACAATAAAACATATTTTGTATTCGTTAGTTTATAAGTATATATATTTGACTTTGGTCTTACTTGTTGTAACTGTATCTATTGAAAGTGCATTTTTTACAATGAAAATTGTGAAGAATCAATTACAAAATAGAATTGGAGATTAATGGAAAATTGATTGTTTAATCACATATATTGAGAAAAATATTTTTGATAAGATTAACAATAAAGCTATTATGCAATATAAATACTCGTAGAGAACAGTTGTAATTTTATTTTCTTAATTTTTATTAATGTTAAAAAATGTTTAAAATATTTTATATTAACTAACTACTTTATTAAAATTTTTTATATTATTAATCCTTTTACTTTTATAAAAATAAAAAATAAAAGTTTGCCCCCCTTGATTTAAACTTCTAGCTTCACCTCTAATTAGGACTCCATATTTCTTTTGCTCTATATTGATAATATGATTATCACTGATAATGATCTTTAGAGTATCACTAATCTAAAGTATTATTTAAGCCATCATTGTGAAATGAAGGATCTTAGTCTTCTCACTTACTTGTTTGGATTTGAAGTCTTATTTGATGGCACTCATTACTTTCTTACCTAGAAAAAATATGTTATTAATCGCTTGTCTTATACTAATCTTATAGATAGTAAGGTTATCTCCACAGTTATTGAGGCCAACATTAATTTTTTTGTCTGTTGATGGCAAGATCTCTCTGATCCTACTTTTTATCGACAATTTGTTGGTAATCTCATTTATTTCACTATTACTTGATTAGATATTATCTATAAAATTCATATTATTAGTCAGTTCATATATATACCTTACACTACTCACTTCTTTACTATGCTCTACATTATTCGGTATGTCAAAGACACTTTATTTTATGGTCTTCATTTTTTATCCCAATTATATCTTCAATTGAATGTGTATTCTAATACTGATTAGGTATGCGATCTTACTGATTGTTGTTTAACCACTAGATT
>STGP01024559.1:0-11841 GCA_004918865.1 Caryocar brasiliense | reverse complement strand
CATATTCATCAACAAGCATGCCCTCCATTTCTCTGATAGGATCATCTATAGCTCGCTCTGATCTAGACGGACGTCTGAGGGAAAATCCAGCTGAGTTATCATCATTTGAACCTCCAATATCATCAATATAACGCCTCAAAAGAGATTCAGGAAAGATTTTCCTCTCAAGCCACAACCGTAAAACCTGGTAAAAATAATTGTTCACATTGTTTATGGAACAGAAAATAGGAAGCACTCTAAGTTAAAAATGGAAAAGTTACCTTGACACACTGTCGACGATTTTCACGAGCACTAGATCCAGATGGAGCAGCAGCACCCAGCAAACGAGGTAATGCTGCTTGAACAGTTGGGACATATGAAGCTCCGGCAATACCTGAACACACACAGTCCAACCAAAGTAAGAAATACTTGTTGCAGATAGTTGCTGATTGTTTTAACACCAGTCAGTTCCAAGTTTTGTAGTCATCTCTTATACCAAATAATATCTTCATCAATCATACAAAGAAGATCCGAAGAATCATGGAGGTGGGATGAAAACCTTTTTGATTATGTGAACACTGGGTGATTGAATCGACAAGAAAGAATAGATCCACTTTATGATGGAAACTGGACTCAGTCTCCAACTTTCGAATTAGAAGTTCCACAACCTGCACAGTCATTTTTCTTAAATTTTAAGTCTATTCCAGAGAAATACCAAATGAAAACAATGACAATCATAAATGGCATGAGCATGTATATATTTTTCTTATCTCTCAAAATTTTCTTAATTAAACACAGATGGACAAATAATAAGATATAAGCAGTATTTCATAGCTTCCATGTTACTGTCCTTAGTCTTCCATACATACTTTAGCAATACAATTTAACAATTAGACACCCATTAAACTTGGTTAACAAAATAAACATGAACAGCAGATGACATCAACACTTAGGACTTGTTTGGTACGGCTGAGAGTAGCTTATAGCTGATAAAGGCTAGAAGATAATAGAGCTAATTGCAGACAATAAAAGAATAAAAACACCGAAAATGCAAAGCCCTTCTCCAAAAAACAATCCCCTAAAACTATCCCATATTCACGGTTTATGGCAAACCAAACATAAACTATACGTTGACGAGAACCACAATAATCCACTGGCCAAATTTTTAAATGACTGAACAAGATCTTGATGAGATAGTATGGTTCAATATAATGAGGAAAGAAGATTTTGATTACCAAATTTTCACTCATCAGATGCATAAGGGTGAATCTTCCAACCAAACAATGAGGTTGATCTAGGCTAACATTCATATTATATCACAATACAAAATTTTCCTACATGTAGTTATAAGTTTGGAAAGAAATTGAGATCAAGATTGACGCAACACTGTCCAGGAAAATTCCTTGATCTTAATTTAGGACTAAATGTATGTAAATCAATTTTCAATATTAAGGTATAATTGAAAGAAAAACAGAAAAATAAAACGAACCAACCTCACAATGGTTACTAGGAATCACACCTAGGAAAAATTACCCATCACAAACCGGTTACTAGGAATCACACCTATGAAGAAAGCCTCACACGTTCTAGGGTTTGAGTCACACAAAAACAAGGAGAAATTCTATTCTGAAGATCTTTTCTCTAAAAATTATAGCATATAACTTCTATTTATATAGATCCTAGTAATCCATATAAAACTAGAAAATCCTAAACATAACAGAAAACCCTATCCTAGTCAACTAAAGAAAACCCAAAGATAACTTAAAATAAAATAAAGTACCCAATAACAAAATAACTAAACCAAATCCCATGAAAACCTCTTAACATCATCATCCCACCAAATTAAGGCCATTCATGTTTGTCAGTTACTTTAGGTACTGCCATGAAACTCTCACCACATTAAGAAGTGAAGTATCGACTAATTCATCACTACTCGACTCCTCTAAAACATCTCGTTCTTCACTCGCATATGCACTGTTCTCATTATCATCGTCCATCACCACTTCAGATATTGTTGAAGCATATTACCACATTAAGGAAAGTTGTACCAATTAGTTCCTTATCTTGCTCTTCATCTAGAACATCTCCCAATTCATACTCACAGACATATTGCTCATTATCAACATCCTCTTCTTCAGCAATCACATTCACTTTTCTCTTATAACACTCATACACAGTGTCCCACTTCATGACACTTGGAACATGGTTTCCATGGCTGCCTCCCTTTGTTCTTGTCTCTACAATATCCTTTCCTTTGGTTTCAGCCCCTTGTAGCAGACGTTGATAGGTGGTTGTTGAACCAGCTGCTGCTACCATACTTTGGCATACCCTGTGAGGTTCAGTTTTGCAAAGCGAACTTTCAGATCTTCACTCATATCATACCAATCAAAATAATCAACCATGGCTGCTACCAAGTCAAGGAATGTTTGAAGATTCATATTTCCCACAAATTCTAAAACTTCAACTCGAACTTTCGTGGTGATATCTCCAACTGTGTCAGGCAATTGCAACCTGTTTCAACTCCAGAATCCTCTTGCAATTTCCCTAATGCAGATAGTTAAACTTCATGAATTCTTTCAGGTATAGGATTTACCCTGGCTGGATGTAGATTGTTTCATTATTATGTTGGACTTGATTTCAGCTTCTATTTCATTGTTTCCTCCTTCTGCAACAGCTTCTCGGTTAAGAGGTTGCACATCATTAACCTCCAATTGACCTATACATACATCCAAACAAGCCTCCAATCAAGTGAAACAAGCCCCATCTTATCAGCAATTTGCTAAATCAGCCCCTGATCTAATTTTGAGATCGGTTCTCTTGTTGATTTCTGTTTGGATCTCCACTCAACGTCCTTCCACTGCAAGTCAACATGAATTTGAACCACTCTAATACCACAATTGATGCAACAGTTTAGGGAAATTCTTTCAGCTAAATTTAGGATTTAATATATGGATCATATCTGAAAGTAAGGTAGAATTGAAAGAAAAAAAGAAAAGAAAATGTAACAGCCTCACACCACTTCCTAAAAATCACACCTAGGAAAAGTACCAGTTTCACACCAAATACTAGGAACCACACCTAGAAAAAGCATCAGTGTCACATTGGTTACTAGGAATCACACTTAGCAAGAACGCCTCACACTTCCTAGGAATTACTTACACAAGAGAATTCTATTCTAAACATCTATTCCCTAAAAACTAAAGAATACAACTCTTTATATGGATCACAGTAATCCATATAAAACTAGAAACTCCTTAACATAACATATTACCCTTTCCTAGTCAACTAAGAAAAACCAATGATATCTTAAAATAACAAAAGTACCCAATAACGAAATAATAAAACTAATAATAGATTAACTAAACCCAAAACTAAGCTAAATCCAATGAAACCCATTAACATCATCTCCCACCAAATTAAGGCTTGGGTTTATCATAAAAAATCTACATTACAATCAAAGACCCCTATAACTGAAAAGAAACTCTTGAAAATTTTAAATCTCCCCTCTTTCGACAACTTCTAGTTCTTACTATAAAACATAAGAGAGGCTTGCTGCACCAAAATAATCCATTCTCATTATTAACATCAGCAATTAACCATTTTTTGGGATTTTCATGCTCTAACATAAAAGGAATACAAAAAGAGACTCTTCACATACAAAAGGAGATGGGGAAATCTGCATCTTGCACAGCCCACAGCTAGACCAAAGAAATTCACATGGTTGTGCAAAGATGCATGAATTCAGCAAGTGACTCCATAAGTATCTGCTTATCAACAAAGCTATGACAGAATTTCTACGTCCCATCACATAAGCTTAGACTTAAAACAAATAAGATGGACAACAGTTGGCTACTATGAGGTGACAAACCCATTATAAAGCCCATTATCTCCATCCAACCAACAACCAAGCATTATTTTTTTTCAAACAGAAACAAAATTACAATAGGTTTACTACCAATTTTATGCCCCTCAAGTATTATGATATCAAGGAAAAATAGCCACAGAGAAGAACCTTGCTGTCCCACATGATAGAAGGCTTCTTTCTCAATGTCAATCATTAATTCAACCACAAAATTTGACACTGAGCAACATTATATTAGCAGTCATAAATAAGCAACAAAATATCATAACAAAAAAAATCAACCCTTTGATGAAACAAGTTATTCTCAAGGAAAACCATACAATGGCAAGACTTAACACAGCCATTAAAAAACTGAAATTTTTTTTGCATGAGCCAACTGAAGGACAAAGTTAAAGGAAAACAATTTCGCATGCTATTTACACTACCTCATTAGCAATCCCATACTTGGCACAATCAATGGCAAGACGAGTTGCACGCCCTATACTTTCTTTTGTCCTTGATAAAGTCTCTATCATCCCTTCAAATGCATCACGAGCAACAGCAGCCTCAGTGCCACCACTTAGTGAGTCTCCAGCAACCTTGAGTCCCGGGCTATTTTTTTGCTCCTCAATATCTTCAGCATCTAATTGGTTGTTGGATCCTGATTGACGACCATGTGTCGATGGAGAAACAAAGTTTGTTTGATAAATTCCCTGTGCATCTGCATGTACTGCACTACCACTGCCAGATATGATAGGTTGGCCTGATGAGGGGCTGGGAGTCCTTCCCTGAGAATCATTGATAGATACAAAGGAATAATTTGGGTTCCCAAAAGAAAATTGTTGGGAGTGAGCTTGTTTCCTCTTTGCTTGAGCAGCTGCAATAAGATTCTTCATAGACATAACAGAATCTGAAGTCCTTGAATCAATTAAGGAACTGCCTCTACTTTCCATACCAGCTTCAAGCCTGTAATCAGGCATGCAAATATCACATAAGAAAACAGATGGCAAATATAAGACAAATCACAATAATGCATAAATTCACAAGGAAAAGAATTGTACTCAATGGAAGTTTCTGTTAAAACAGCAGAAACACTCATCCGTGAAATTGCTTTTGGAGCACTTTTTGGCTGTTCTCCAGAAAGAGATGGTCTATTCCTTTGACCAGCCACTTGATTTTGAGAATCATTTGAGCTAGCTGAAACCTTACCAGACAAAGCATGGACCCTTCTTTGAGTACCAGAAGTAGAAAAATTAACATAAAGCTTTGATGATTTTTGCTGTTCTACAGGTGCTTTGCCAGCAGGAAGTGGGTAAGGAGAACTCTTAGGAGAAGTAAAGATTAGCTTGCCCTCCTTAGAAGACAACTGTTCAGGTTCTCGTTTCCCAGGACTATGAGAGACATGAGTTTCAGGCCTCCTTGCAATTTTTGGCCTCCCAGGTGAAAGAGAATTATTACGCAACAGCAATGATTCCTTTTGGGAAACAGTTTTCTTGTGAGTGTCAGAAGCACTTCTTGGCCTGCCAGGTTCCAGTCCAGCGGAATTACCACCACTAGTCCAGGAAACAGCAGAATTTTCTTGCTGCTGATTAACAGAGCCTCCATTGTGAGCATCAATTTTCTTGGAAGTATCAGATATGACAAAAGGTGCTTTAAATTTTTTTCCAGATCCTCCGTGAACTGGAGTTTTGGGTTCTTCATCTTCATCATCATCATCATAAAGGCAAACAGCTCTCCGTCTTTTTGGCAGTTGAGCGACTGCACCCTTAGCATTATTCAATGATGAATCATGCTTTGGCTCAGGACTTTTTCCCATTTCCCCATCAGAATTAAGAGTAGAAGAATCAGACATAGCCTCCAAGGCCCGCCTCCTACGTTTTGATACCGGCAGAATAGCTTCATCACCAGAAACATCAGTTTTCATTTTGCTTGCTTGGGTAGCAACCTCAGATTGGACTTGACTGGCTTGGGCAGAAGTATCAGATTTCGCCTTGTCCATTTGGGAAGAAATGTCAGATTTTACCTTACCCATCACAACTGAAATATCCAACTTTGCTTTTCCCATCTGGATAGATACATCAGATTTTTCTTTAACCATTTCAGTGGAAACATTAGACTTGACCTTACCTTTTTGAGCAGAAGTACTAGATTTTATTTTCACTGCCTGTGCTCTTAATGCCAAAAGAATTTCTCTTTTAGCCTGTGGTTTAGACTGCTTCACTGCTTTGTCATCAACAGCATTAGAGATTAGAGGAGCAGTCCCATTGTTCTTCAAAAGAGATTCCTTGGTATTGCCATCCCCTTCCTCTGCAAATTTTGACTTTTTAGAAAGATGTAATGTCTCAGCTGTCTCAACCTGCCCAAATCCTAGCTGAGCTCTCTTCTTCTTGTCAGAGACCTGACTCATGGGATTGGCCACATTTTCATACTTATCATCTGACACCTTCACCCCTTTTTTGGGTTTTGACTTCTTTCCACTGCTGATTTCTAAATGAGATTTAGGAGCATCTGTGGGAAAATCCTTTTCTCTAACATCAGAAGTAATTTTTCCTTTCACTCTGTCTTTCACACCAGAATCAGGAAGAATATGACCACTAGATACACCATCCTTCACAGTTGATAAAAGACTACTATTTTTACACCCTTCAATTGCAGATCTCCATTTCCTCTTTGACCCAGTACCCATATCCTTTAGCTTGGTAGAGTTCTTCATGAAGTTAACAGTTACATCATCAGATACTTCAGCTTTTATATGGGAAGGATTATCCAAATTCGATGAAGATGATAATTCTTGTCGCTGTGGATCATTGAATGTCTTAACTTTCTTCTCAGGAGACATAATCAGGGACAAATTATTATCTGCATCACAAGATATAGAAGGCTTTACATCTTCACAGTCAGATTCACCTTGTCTATTGAAGCAATGCTCTAATTTAGAACTAATATCACCTCCTCCTTCATCCCATGCTTCTCCAGTGGACCCAACTGTATCAATGCAATCATTTAAGTCAACCTCTGCCCCATCATCTTCTAGCCCATCAGCAGAAGGAGCTTCACCAATGGCTGATCTCTCTGTATCATCTTGCAGACCACTTGATCTTTTCTTCTGCAATTCTTCATATGCTGCACAGATTTCCTTCACAGCTTGGGAAAAGTACTTTGTCTTACCTTGACACCGACCAGACAATTTGCTCTTTACTTCACTGGTAAATACTTGAATATCAGCAGGAGCAACAAAAGCTCTGCAAAAAGAAGCAAAGATATGAGATAAGATAAAAAGCTAAATCCAAGTGGTACTAAACTAAACAACCAATAAAGTCTTTAGCTCTCAACTGAGAACCATAAAAAAGAAAATCAATCTAGGAAAATGATAACAATATTGTCTTAAGATCCAGCAAAAACTTCTGATATTCAATGGAAAAAGAAAAGAAGGGCCAAAATGGTTCAGGAAGAGAAAATTGTGATTGCAATGCTTAAGATACTTATTCCACCAGTGGGTACCTATTACTCTCTTCACACAAAGATGTTAGATTTCATGCAAAGAAAATTCACTTACATTTCTTGAGTTCCAAAGAATTCAACAAAGTATTTCTTAGGGTCGGGGACTTTATCCCAGTCTTCAGGCTTGCTAATCTGAAATTGAAAACTCAAAAAAAATTAGCTCAAATATTGACAGAACTTACAAACAACATCCAAAGGTCAACAAAGCAAAATCACAAAACCATTCCCTTATTATTAGATCAACCTCTCATACAACCAAAAACCCCCCAGAAAAAATAAAAATAAAAAACTCAAAGGTGATTGCCCACACGAGACCAATTTCAAAAGAAAAATACAAATATATGCAGTCAAAAGAACACATAAAAGAACACACACACATGCAAAGTTGCTGAGCAACATTTCCAAGCTACTCATGAGAACAAATTGAATCTTGTCAACATACAAATCCAACCTCACCATGAGGCTACAGAAACAGTATAAATAAATAAGTGTGCCCAAATCCTTGACAACAGTTACACCCAAAAAAAAAAGAAGAAATATGCAAAAAGAATGAAATTCACCATCAAAACAATGGCTGTAAATTATGTCTTTCTTACTATTCAAGCATGCATCATTTTACAACCAACCAAAAACTACTTGCTATATTTTTCAATGTTACTAAAAAGTAAAACAAACTACATATCACAACAATCTTTCAATTATGGTAGCAGCACTTAAAACAAAATCCACTTTATAAGAATGGCAAGAATTAAAATAGGGGGCACAACAAGAACACTTTTATTATACATTGGACTTAAAACACTGTATACCTCAGCAATTCCCTCTTGAAAACCTCAGTTTTCACAAAATAAATATCAATAGTTCTGGCGGAAAAAAATTGAGAGTAAAACGATGAAACAAGAGTAAACCTTGCGTACAATGTAAATACACAAGCATTAAGAATTTGGAGAAGAACAATTTAAAACTCATCAAAGTGAAAGCAAAGGACAGAACGGCAGTCTACCAAGTGATTCACAATTTCAACAGCATAAATAAATAAAGAGTGTGAAAAAGGAAAATAAAAAAGAATTATACACAAGGAAATTGAAGGACAACAGCAGAGACCTTGGCAGGCCAAAAAGGGAAACCCTTAACTTTAGCGAGAACAAGATCCCCCAGTCTCAATTGGCTCTTGTCTTTGGCCTTGTTTGCTCCTTTTTTACGCCCCGGAGCCATAGGCGCTATTCTTTAAAAGATGCGCTTCTCCTACTACTTCTTCTTCGTGCGGTTGTTGATCGCTTACTGATCGCACAAGTACCGAAGAGGCAAACCCTAAATTCCGAATAGAACAATCGGAGGCAATGGAAATAGAGAGTGCCAAATCCGAAACAAAAACCCTAAATAATACTCGCCCAATATTTCTCCAGCGGCTGAGTGCCCGTAATACTTCCGGCAACAGGGGAAGCTAGGGCATCGGTGGTGGAGACGTGGCGAAAAGATTCTGCGTTGAGAAATACATAGATACACAGTACGTGTAAAGAGGCTGCAATTTTTAGAGAGATCAAGGCGGTCGAGAGAGAGGGTAGATTTTGTTAGGGACAGGGGTTCCGCTGGGCCTAGACGATAAGTTCTGGGCTGTTTCGTAATTTCGAAGGGATTTCGTAGGCGAGCACTTGTCCTTGAATAACAGTGTGTAAACAAAAAATCTGAAAATTATGTTAATCGAAGTAAATTTATCAAATTCAATTACGATTTAGGTTAGTTACATCGGTTGATTTTACTTTTCAATTTTTTAAAATTTTTAATTTTCAGTTAGATTTTAATTTATTAATATAAAAAATAATTATAAACTGAATCAAATCGATAGTATATAAATTAAAAAATTTTAATTTTTTTATCTATTTTAATTCTAATTTAGGTCTAAAAATTTTTAAGAAGATTAAAACATATTTGTTTTCTAAATTTTATTTTAAATTAATTTTATATAAATTGGTTTACTTTAAAATAATTTTATGAATTGACTTGAATTATTATATAAAATTTTCTTAATAGTTAAATAATAAAATAAGATTAATTCATAATAAAATAAAAAAAGCCTTAGAAAATTTATTTTAAGTTATTTAGGTATTTTTGTAAATATTAATATTGAGCTAGTATATTAGAAAGACTATTTTATTTTGCTTTTGTCCAAAAAAAAGTTAAACGATGTTAGAATTTTACAAAATCAAGTCTATTGTGTTAAAGAATAATTAATTATAATCAAGTCTATTGTGTTAAGAATAATTAATTATAGCTGTTGGGTGAAATTAAAATCAAAAAATTATAAGGAAAGTAATAAAAGGATAATTATGCCCTTATTAAGAATAAAATAGCCTTTTTATAACATAACTCCTTACCCTATTATACAAAAACCTAACTACAAATTTTTAGCTACAAAATCACACCTAACAAAAAGCCTAATACTTGCCTCTTCTTCTTTTACTTTTGTTAACTTTCTTTGCAAGTTCTTCGTAAATCCTACCAAAAACCCATACAAAAACCTACTTTGATCATTGTTCCTCAACCCTAATTAATTAACAATTGCTAAATAATCTTTTGGAGCTTCATGGGACATGTTTTAGAGCGGGTTTTTCAAATCTAAATTATGTCTAATTATTGTTCTTAATTAAGATTAGTGTTAATGCTAAATTCTTTGATATTTGTATATGCACATGCATTAATTGCAATTCTTGCCCTTGTTTTGATGCATATCAATTTATGATGATGAGGAATCTCGAATTTGAAGATGATGAGTCTTATTTTGATGATTTTAAATTCTAGTTTTGATAAATAAAAATAAGGATCTTGGAGGTGCTATTGATTAATAGATGAAAACAACGTCTATCTTATGAATAAACAAATTAAACATAAGTTTTGTTAAAGATTTTGAGGTGAAACAATCTTGAATTGATTTATGTTATTTAATAAAGAGTTTAGGATGGAAATTAAGATGAAGAAATCATGATTAAATTGGTTTAGAAGTTATTGAATATGCAGAATAAACATAGATGACATAAACTCATGTTTATGAAACATAACTCGAAATTAATTGCTCAAATAAATAATAAATGAGTTTAGAATCAATCTAAAGTTGTTTTGAATGTCTAATTATAATCTAGGAATGATCTAAGATTGATTTAGAAAGAAGAAAAGTTGAATTAGGGTTTAAAAATCTTGTCCAAAAGAAAAAAAAATGCCTTAGTCATGTAATTTTAGTTGAAAATAAGGCTTAGCTATGTAGTTAGTTTTAATTAATCGCAAATAAAAATACTTGGGCCTAATCATGTAAATGCAAAGAAAAACACTACCTAACTGTGTTTTAAGATAGAGAGCTCCTCAATATAACACCATGCCCGTATAAAATAGATAAGTTACATAAGCTAGCAGTGTAACCAAAAAGAAAAAAAAAAGATAAGAAAAGGGAAATTCATGGAACGACTCGACTTGATACACATCATAAGACATAATAAGAGGTTTGCATATGCCTAATAAATTTATAATAACGTCTAGTAATTGATAGCATCCACAAGCGCATGGTTATCGAAATAATAAATAAGATATCGTCTCACAGAGATTGTATAACTACTAGATATTTATGTACTTCTACTATTATTTAGACTAATGATTTATAAGAGTTTATTTAATATACCAACCAAAATTAAAAGGCAAAGGTTACTAAATCAGAGAGTAAAAAGAAGTTAAGATATTAATTGAATAAGTATTATGGTATTCTTGACTCACTTATATTCTTATAATTCAATTTATTTGTATGATGATCACTTTAATCAACTATTGTAGGGAAGACAATCCTAATGCATTAACTACCCTCTGGTGTAGTCAATCAATTATAGATATTATAACCTCACGTGGTAACAATTATAAATTACTATAACTAATTCATTAATGATTTATGATTATCTATGTTATTTAGATTAACAATCCCTTATTAATCCAAATGCCCTCACCTATTAAACCTTTCTTTCTAATGATTTTTATTCCTATGATAATCTATTATTCTTGGTTAGTTACTAGCATTTCCTTCTAGTTCGACTAATAGCTAAATCATTTAAAGAACTCATAAGGTTGAAAGTATTAAGATCAACAATAAATTATTGCAATATTGATGAAAACCAAATAAACAAATTAAATTAATTGAATAAAAAGCTACATTAAGAATCCCTAATTAGAAATTTAATTACACATGGCGAAAAAGTAAAACATCTTATTCTTAATCATAATCATGAATAATACACAATAAAATTTAAGACAAGAAAGAAAGAAAAGCTTATTGAATTTCGTTATGCTTATCTTCAATCCCTTTTTGAATCTTTAACTCTAGAGTGTGTTTTTAATGTTGAACGTGTTGGAGTGGCGGGTGGAAGCAGTTTCTAGATGAACCCAATCACAAATACATATATACATATATATATGGTTCGATTACAGCAAAGAATATCAGCCTTGGTTATATATATAGGCATTTAAAACAAACCATCCATAGGGGG
>STGP01024440.1:2395-15158 GCA_004918865.1 Caryocar brasiliense | reverse complement strand
CAAAGAATTGACACACCTTTATATCAATCTGTGTTGACTTGAGCCTTCTTGTAGCCCATACCAGGTAGTCTCCAAACGCCCAAAACATATTTGTGTTCTTCCTTGGAAGACACAAATAAGGACAAGCACGGTGTTTGGGTCTACAAGCCGACGGCATAGTCCATCACAAATCAGGTTGTGGCTTGAACATTCATTGACAAGATCACTCAACTCAAAAAGAGAAAAGCAAGCAATTCAATCCAAGGCCACGGGATAACCAAATTATCTGTGTACCATACAATGTTAATTGTTTGTGACAAGGCCTGGATGATTGTGACAATTGAATCTTCCAAAATTTCCAGGATGAAAAGTCCAAAGAATGGAAATAAAGCCACACCGCTGATTTTGTAACTTCCAAAATATACAACTTCATACAATTTTTTTTCGAGAAAGATTCGGCAACTGTCTTGAATTTCAGTACAGACTTCTTTCCATCATCTGTAACTTCTTTTTAAATTGCCATGTAAAGAATGAGTTCGAGTGTTACCGGACTTGTCAGAAGAGTCACCTGGTTATGACTCGGGGATGGATTACCTCATCATCCAAACTGCAATCAACAGGAACATTTTGATGATAAGAAGCAGCATCTTCAATCTCCAGATTTTGACCTCGAGAAATTTGTCCAAGTTCCAACTCCATCACAAGGATGATGATCAAATAGTTGACTATATAAATTAGTCGCGTACTGACCAAGAACCAGAGTACAACCTAGTAACTGCAAATAAAAGGAAAACGTCATAAAAAACACTACAAAAGAGCCCCAGTTCTGTATAAACACAGTGAAACTAATCTCAATTTTTATTTTGAAACTGCCCTTCAGAATAAAGTGATTGAACCATACCCAGAGGTAAGGAACCTGCCTTTTTTTTAACCATATACCCCACAACCAATAATCTGAGTGTGCTAATCAAAGGTATATACGCAAAAAAAAACGCCATAGACTGAAATTAGAACAATGTATAAGCACACCCTTTATACTGTAATTTAGCAACTTAAGGGGCAACAAAACATGTTTCAAGTCCTTTCCTACTTACTCATGCAAGAGTAAGCAGACTAGGTTCCTTCCTCTAATTGCTGTTGCACATGGAAAAGGAATTTAAAATTAAGTACAAATGACAATTAAAACAACCCAGACTTACCAAACTATGTAAAACAGTGTGCAGATTGGACTTCCATCAGATCCTAATGACAAGGTAAATGAAATAAATGAAGTATTTCAAAAGATACATTTTGCCTCCAGCCTCCAGCCTCCTGAATTCAATTCCCCTTTAGGTGAAATCTTTGCCACCATCAATTATGATAATTGGTCCTTTAGCGAAAGCTCATCCCCATCTGTTCACAAAGTTTAACACACTGATGTCGGCAATAGAATGTCTAACTTTAAAAAAAAAAAAAGAATAACAACTTGATTAACAGGAGATGTAAGTCTAGAAAGCAACTCTCAACATGTTAAAATTGCACGCACTGAAAGCAATACTTTAACATGATACATATATGCACCTTATACAACAAGACAATTGTGACAGATGTAAGTTTTGTAGAAATGATAAACTCAATGGAACATGTGAAAACAAGATGTAAATTTTTTGTGAAAATGTTAACCTCAATTGATCATGTACAACATGTTCCTCAACTGTTGCAGACTGTCTGCTGTCAAATTTAGTCAATAAGCTCTGTGGTTGTCGAGCAAACACTTCCCAAGATGTTCACCAGTCAGCTTTCAGAACTAAAAGCATGACGAAATCAACTGATAACATCCTGCACCATGAAGACTACATTTAATACAACAGTTCTGTAAACAAGGGACAAACAAATTTGCATTTGCAATGTCTGGAACCTGGTCCCTCCAGCATGGAAGTTAGAAGCTGAAGTGATTCCCAAACAAGTGTCCAACTTTTCGAAGAAGTATTTAGTTCACAGTGGACCCTTCAACACACAGCTTCAGACAAAATAAATGCATCCAGCAGTTCTTCAGCATTTGACAGCTCTTCTAACTCCATTTGATTACAAGCAGTAACACTGGCTGAGGGACAGGTGACATGCATGATGTTGTGAAGCTTGGAGATATTCTTTACATCTTGATGTTTCATACAGCCCTCAACTAACTTGGAGAATTTGACAAGATTTCTGTCTCCACATGACTGTGTCATTTCATTTAGAAGCAACCTAGATTGCTTCATATCTCCTTGCTTACAAAAACCATTAATCAAAGTAGAGTAAGTTATAATGGAAGGAGGAATTCCTTCTTTTAACATTTTGTCTCTCAAATTTAAGGCTTCCTTGGTGTTGCCACTTTTACAATATCCATCAATCAATATGTTGTAAGTAACAACATTTGGAGTCAACCCTTTCAGATGAAGCTTATTGAAAAGTCTCTGTGCTCGATGCAGATTTCCTGATTTACACAGGCCATTCATCAATGCATTGTATGTTGTTATATTTGGAACAATACCCCTTTTCACCATCTCATCTCGTAAGTTAAAAGCTTCATTCACACTTCCATTAGCTGAATAGCCATGAATTAAAGTACAGTATGTGAAATTATCCGGAGCAAAATTTCTAAGCAACAAACCCAAGAAAAATCTTCTTGCATCATCAATCTTCCCGGACTTGCACAGCCCTGCAATAGCTATATTGTACACCACATTGTTGGGTAGAGAAAAACTTTTGGCATTTTCGTCAAGGGTATCAGCAATTTTCTGACTGTCTGGGTATCTTGCATCAGCCTTATTGAAACTGTCTAAACCTCCATAATTTAGGACAATATCAAAATCCACCATCTTTTGCAACAGCATGTTTGCTTCATCCACCTTACCAAGCCTATAGAGACTGCTAACAATTTTGCTGCAAATAATTACATTGGGAGCAAGGCCCTTCTCTATCATCTCAAAATATGCAGCAAAGGCCTTGGTGAGATTTCCTTCATCACACCAGCCAGCGATAAGGGTTCCATAAGTAACAACATTCAGAGATAATCCCCTTGTGCACATCTCAGCGAGAAGAGCCATAATTTTACCTATTTTCCTAGACCTAAAAAGACCACCCAGAAGAGAATTATACATTTCAATGGAAGGAAAAATTGCTACCTTTTCCATCATCGCTTTAACTTTAAAAGCTTCTTCAACATTTCCAGCTTTACAATAGCCATCACTCAGGGTTCTATATGTTACTCCATCCGGCTTACAACCTAATTCCCTCATCCTGTTAAATGTGTCAACTGCTTCTATCATTTTTCCCATCTTACACAACCCATTGATCATTGTATTGAAAGCATATGTACTTTTATTAAAACCCTGTGCCAGAATATCATTCCAAAAGGTTAAAGCTCTTGAAAAATCTCCCATCTTGAAAAGACCATCGAGAAGAGTACAGCAGCCAACCTCATCAGGAGCCACACCTCTCTGTTGCATCAAATTCCAAAGGTACAAAGCATCCTCAAAGGCACCTACACGGCACAAACCTTTGAGAAGAGTATTATAAGTTACTACACTAGGTTCAATTCCTCTCTGAACCATCTCATCACAAACAATGAAAGCTTTGCTAATAAGACTTTCTCTACAGTATCCATACACAAGAGTACTAAAACTATAGGAGTCAGGCTTCAAGTTCCAGTCCTCCATATGTGTTAACAACCTCTCAGCCTCACAAACTTGGCCCATTTTACAATATCCATTGATCATTGAATTGCAGATAGACAAATTCATCTTCAATCCTACCTTCAACATCTCATCCTGAATCCTAATAGCATCCCCTATTTTCCCAACTCGAAAGTAACCATCTATCAATGCACCATAAGCATATACATCCACCCCCACATCCTCCTTTTTCTCCATCTCTCTAAGCACGTTCTCCGCCTCCTCCAAGTTGCCTCCTTTACAATAACCTTTAATCAGCATCGTAAACGTGATCTTATTTCTCAAAACCCTCTTTTCATCCATCAACCTCAACACCTCCTTCGCTCCCTCCATATCTCCCACATTAACATAACCATCGATCAAACTATTATAACTCACTACATTTGCTTCAACGCCCGAATCCTCCATTTCCTTAATGAACTCTACCGCTCTATCCACCTCCCCCTCCTTACAATACGCGTTAACCACAATCGCGCAAGTGAAAACATCAGGCGCAATCTCCAACCTCCTTATTTGATCAAAAATAAGAATTGCGTCATAACTCCGACCATTCTTAACTAAACTACTCAACAAGCAATTACAAGACCGCAAGGTCGGCACGCGGCCATACTTTCCCATGTTATCAAACACGTGGAGAGCATTCTTTGTCATGCCCTTCTCTGCATAAACCTTCAGCAACATATCAAAAACCGTCGGCGAGAACCTAAACTCTCTATAAACGCTGACAAGCTCATTCCAGACAACAAAACTAGAGTAATTATTCTTACACAAGCCAGCCAATTCGTTTAAATAAGACCTGGTCTCATCGTACATTCGGGACCGGGATAGGATGTGGACGAGCGTACAGTAAGGTTTTAGGCCCGGTCTGAAATTGGGTTGTCTGGAAGCCAACTGGAAAAACCGCAGACAGGCGTTAGGGTTTAGTCTGAGATTTCGGAAAACGGAGGTTAGGAGATCGTCGGAGAACTCGAAGTTAAGGTCGTGGGTGAGGGCGGTGTGGCGGTTAAGGATGAGGAGGCGGGAGATCCGGGCGATGAGTTCGGGTCGGGTCAGGTTGGATTCGTGGCACGGATTCCAGTGGATTTTTGACTTGTGGATGCGGATGTGGAGGAAGTGCGAAGAAGAAGAGGAAGGGATACGACGAGTGCACCTGAGCATTGTTGTTGTTGTTGTCGTTGTTGAAGTGGAGTTGGAGCATTGTTGCTGTCATGCTTCTTCCTTCGGCATTCTTTTGACAAATTTATAATTTGCTGAGGGGAGGTTGCATCCTTTTTTTCGGTGGATGAGTTGTTGCTGTTGTTTTTGTTTCTGCGGTATCCTGGGATGGGTTTGGTTTTGTCAGTTTAGTTCAGGTTTCCCGACTCGCCTAACTTGGAAGGAAAAATGCTGTTTGTGCACGGTTTGGAACTCGGTCATAAACTGGGCTGGGATTTGAGACGTTCATCATTTCTCCACAGGCTCGAGCCCGATGGGCTGTTCGGCCTGTTGTGTCAAATATTGCTGTGACTTCGGATTCGGTTTCTTTTGTCCTTTTTTGTGGGTTTGCTCCAATGTTCATACACTTCTAGCCCATCTCATAAAATGTTTTTGCCGTTCATGTCTCGTATTGCAATTTGCGAGTGAAGATGAGAAAGAGAAATTTTTTTTTTAAACACTTCATACTTAATCTTTTATCGAGTCTTAAAGGTAAAAATTATCAAATTTTTTAATAAAATGTGCTTTTGAACTTGAGTTATTCTCTTAAGAAAAATTTAATACCATGCAAGCAATACAACTCCACAAATCACGGTCGTGTATTGCCCTAGTGTGCAAGTTAAAATGTGTTACAGGTTAAGTGGGCCAGCAGCAAGCAGCCTTACATCGAACTCGCGTTAGAAAAGAGACATGAACGATGAGGTAACATTTACGTGGAAATTTACTGGAACTTGCGATATTCTTTTCCTATGATATTTTCTTTTGAAAATTTGGACCCATTTGTGGCCTGGTTTTCCACCTCACATGCTTTCGGCTGCGCAGACTAATGTCAAATGTCGTAGTCGAACGAAGATTGAAAAGAAGAATACAGTGGCTCATACGATGAAACTTTCAAATCTTAAACTTTAAATTAACTCCATTTTCTCTTTAATATTTGTAAATTGCATGCAGTAAAAACCCAAGAAGTCCGCTCCTGAATTTCCAAGAAGCTGCATTGCACCTACTTACGCGTTGCCTTTTCTGTCCCAACTCCTATGCAAGTTGTTTGGCGGCTACCTCCTCTGTCCCTTTGCCTTTTTCCTTCCCAGTTGTATCTTAGCGGAGCACAAGTGGCCAGCAAACAGCAATCCTTCTAGCTTTTCCTGTCCTGCACCGATCGCTCCCTTTTTTATATACAGCCTTCCTCTTCCAAACACACAACAAAAGAAATTAAAAAAAAAAAAAAAACTAATGGCGACTGCCATCGTTACCAAGCCTTCAAAATGGCTCTTCTCCTCCAAAAGCTTCAATAAGCTTATCATTAACTTCAAACCCAAATCTTCATCCCCGCCTCCCCCTAAAAACAGAACCAAAGAAGAAGACCTTCTGAAAGTCTTCCGCCACTTCGACACCGACGAAGACGGCAAGATTTCCAGCGAGGAACTCGGCCTTTACTTCTCATCGACGGGAGATTCCTCCATGTCGAGTGCCGACGTTCAAAGGGTAATCGAGGATTTCGATTCCGACGGCGACAACCTGCTGGAATTCAGGGACTTCGTGAAGTTGGTCGAAGCCGGAGGCAATGAAAACGGTTCTGGTGACGATGATCTGAGAAGGGCTTTCGAGATGTTTGAAGTGGACAAAGGTGCGGGGTGCATTACGCCGAGAGGTGTCCAGAAGATGCTCGGCAAACTAGGAGAAGCCAAGTCATTGGAGGAGTGTGTGGACATGGTTCGAGCGTTTGATCTAGATGGCAATGGTGTGCTCGATTTTCATGAATTTCGCAAGATGATGACTTAAGACTTCTAAGACTTTCTAATTAATGCGCTGTTCTGGTTGGATTTGCTCTGTAGTAACTCTTTTCAAGTTGGTTAATTTTCGTCTCATAATTGTAAATGTACGGTTTGTTTGTTTGTTTTTGTTTTCTCCTTGTTTCAATGTCTTTTTGGGTTAAGTCCCATGTTTTGTCTCTTTTATGAAAGAAGTCCCAAATTAAGCCCAATAAAGATGGTCCATCCTCTTGCAATCTCTGAATTAAAGCCAATTTATGTCCGAATTCGCATTCGGACTTTATATATAAAGTTCGAGTTCAACCCGTCAAATGAATGTGCATTCCAAACTCGTTCCAACTCACATAACATACTCGGACAACAATGAAAGTTGCAACTTGCGAACACCGCACAGTTCCCTGAACTGTACTTTAGCAGCGGACTATCAAGCGCATGATATAAGAAATCGAGAAAGACTGGAGTTACCCTTTGTTATCTTATAGTTGATTTCCATTGTATATATGGTTGCGCATTCCCATCAGCTTGTGTCACAACTGACTCACAAAGTCGCTTACATCATTTGACGCAATTACAGCATGAGCGAGTCAAACACGGATCCAGATCCAGGATTTGGCGAACTGGTGTAGGAGCTAGGCTCCTAGTACAGTTGCTTTCAATGAATGTTTACAGGGCCCCAACCTCGTCGAGAGGTTTCAGGAGCTAGGCTGGAAAATGGGCATAATTTGCCAATTCAATAGCTTTCAATTTACCGAGTCAGGTGGGCCTGTGTGGACTGAAATTAAAATATGCCCGTCGTCTAGAACTTGAATACATCATGTTGTTTTATGGCCAGCAACAAATATGTGTCACAGGCCTGCATAACAATTTGCATAACACAGATTAAATATACTGTTAATATTCCAAAGTGGGGACTTTCAAGACTCTACTGCTTGTGAAGTCAAGGAAACATGTTGTATTTAGCTGCACTAGTTAAGGTCTAAACATTAACTAATGCAGCTATTTACCTGAAATTACGAGACGCGGATTCAGTTTTTCCTGAAGGAACTTCACAAAGTTGATAATGAAAGGAAAAGACTTTATGGTCCCAACTTTAATCGGAGATTTTTTAAGTTTAAACCTATTATATCCTATCTACTTGTAAACAAAAAAAAATGAAGTCAATTCAACTAGTCTGGGGAGATATATTATTAATTCCTTAACGCGCTTGTTTTGCTAGTCCTTAACGGAAGAATTTCGCCATGAGCAAGAAGTGCTTGCTTCTCAGTTTGCTCAAACTCAACCTCCTGACACCAAGTTCTGATGCTCAACAAAACTACTCAGGCGATGCAGCACTGCAGTGCGGCGCCAGCGATGAAACAGGACCATCTCCAGCATTTCTCTACGCTTGCAATGGCCAAAGCCTTTCCTGTCCAGCCTTCCTCATCTTCAAAGCTCAACCTTTGCTCGACTCAGTCCTGGCTATTTCAGCCCTTGCATCTGCAAACCCAAATGAACTAGCAAGCATAAATGATATTACATAATTTTCAGACCTCCTCATTAATCAGGAGGTAATCGTTCCTGTCAATTGCTTTTGCTTAGACAAGTACTACCAGGCCAACACCTCTTTTCAGGTCACAAGGAGCCAGGGAACATATTATAGTATAGCACACGACACTTATGAAGGGCTGTCTACGTGTGCCTCTCTTATGCGTGAAAATCCATTCGGCCAATATAACTTGGCGCTTGGCGCAGAGGTGCGATTACCTCTCCGTTGTGCTTGTCCGACGACAAATCAAGCGGAAGCTGGTATAAAGTACTTGTTGACTTATCCTTTTGGAAGGGATGATGATGTTTCTGGTATTGCAAAAAGATTCAATGTAAGCAGAGAAAGTATCCTTGAAGCAAATAGTTTGATAGATGACAGAAATATTAATCCTGACACTACCATTCTGATACCTCTTGCTATCCAGCCCCTGAGCTCACAAACTTTGGTCCACAGCAATCCACGTGAAGCAGACATTTCACATAAATCACCACAGATTCCTGGAAGGAGAAGATCAAAGAGAAGAGTTGTTGTTGGGCTTGCAGCAGCTTGTACTTCGCTTGTCCTTTGCATCATTCCAGTGGTTGGCTTTCTGCTTTACCGAAAGAGAAGAGGGAAGGTCCCTGAGAGTGGTATTGAAATGAAACAGGTATTGCCGGAAGATCTTCGTGTTGAGATCGCAAGCTGTGAGCAAGTTCTGAAAGTTTATGGAGTTGAGGAGATAAAGCTACCGAAAATTTTAATTCCAAGCTAAGGATAAAGGGTGCTGTGTATCGCGGAGAGTTTGGTAAGGAGATCTTAGCTGTCAAGAAGGCGAGTGGAGATGTATCGAAGGAAGTAAACATTTTGAAGAATATCAATCACTTCAATTTAATTACTCTCCAAGGCATCTGTGAAAATCTCGGATGTTTCTATCTTGTGTTTGAGTACATGAAAAATGGCTCACTGAGAGAATGGTTGTCTGGCGAAAGGTCTGGAGATTTTGGAAGTTGGAGTAGGAGAACTCAGATTGCTCTAGATGTTGCTAATGGACTTCATTATCTTCACAGCTTCACCGAACCTGCTTACGTGCACAATAATGTCAACAGCAGCAACATCCTATTGACCAGTGATCTAAGGGCCAAGATCGCAAATTTCAGTCTTGCAAGGGCAGCAGCCAGGAAATCAACCGATGCTGCCTTCACAAAACATGTTGGCACTAGAGGCTACATGGTGCCAGTATCTGAAGGCCGGACAATTGACTCCCAAGACTGATGTTTGTGCTTTTGGTGTCATCTTCCTCGAGCTGATCACAGGGAAAGATGCAGTCTTTGTGCAAGATGGAAGGGAGGTGCTACTTTCAGCAGCAGTAATTTCTGTCATGGAGAAACAGAATGCAGAAGCTGAGCTCGATTTCCTTGTTGATCCCAGCCTTGATAGGAGGCTTGGGGCAGAATTTTGCCCGCGCTTGGCTAAAGTAAGCGCAGTGTGCTTGACACGGGAGCCAACAAGGAGGCCGAGCACGGAAGAAATGGTGTCAACTCTGTTAAAAATTCAGGCAGATTTGAGATCAGAATCCATTAATGTTGATTCTGTTGATGAAGCGGTTCCGCTATAAATGAAATTAGTTGGAGAACTGAAGCAATTTAAATGCAACAGTTAATGCTTACATCTGATATCTCCAATAATTTTCAGAATGTACATTCAACCACCATTTTGGAAGTTGATGACTCAGTTGACAGTTACAAGAACATAATCTGCTAGCTTCGCTGTGATTCCTGACACTTTTTTTTTTCCTGCCTCCACTGTCAAATTTAACAATGAAAAAGAAAAACCTCCATTTCATGGCCACTGCAGTAATTTTCCATCTTACAATATTTGCAAACAAAAATAAACCTGAAGATTATTTATAAATGCTTGTGCTTAAAATTATTTTTTTTCACATAATAATATTATTTTCAGCAAAATTTTCAGTTAAAAACTACTCTACTAAGCTAAAATGTCGCAGAGGAATAAAATAAAAGAATCACAATATATTATTAAATTATTGATCTATCAAAGATGTGTATTCAATGTATAGCCACATGGCATAAAAATCAGCCTCCAATCTACTCTCTAGAAAATCGATTCCTATGTGCTGCGAGGCCTTCAAATAATATATGGAGAGGCCATGTGTGAAATGCATGGAAAGAATTTGGGATAGGGTTTTCAATTTGCAGCCCTCCGATCCTTAAGTTAGCTCAAATGTCCTCCAGGGGCTGGAAATGAATCGGGATTCAGCATTTCAATATGGAAACCTTCCCGTCATTTGAATATGGTCAAGTGTCCTCCGGAGGCCATATTTAAGCACTGCTTGGTGACCTGCTCGAAATCCCTCCCCATATACCGGGGAAGCATCTGATTCTATTTGATGCTTAAAGAACTCCCCCAGCTTCCTGTCAAATTGAGATCTCGTCCCTTTCCTTGGTGCTGAAGATGAGGATGATGCACCATTTCCTGAAAGTTGTGAATCTAACCACATATGTGCAAGCACCTGACAGATGCCCTCTTCAACATCTTGACTGAGAGTTTGAAAACCTGTCCACAGAAGCATAACATCTCAGTGTTTGCAGAAAAATATGCCAAAATATGTTCAATACAGCCATTAGTAAACTCGTTGATTATGTTCTGTTAGAGTGACTTGCAACTAGCACAAAGCTATTCCCAGAATCATTGCACGGCAAGTGAAGGAGTTTCTTCTTGAAACTGTGATGTGAATTTTACAAGAATAAATTAACTGTTCTCATAAGCCCTTAACACAGGAAAGCACCTCTGAGTCGCATCCATGCATGCATCATCTCATGAGCTAGAATTGACCCCGTGAGCAACCTGTATGGATAGAGACTTCAGTCATACTTAAAATACAATCACCCAGTAAATACAATTGTTGAGCTAAAATTGTCTAAAAATAACATCTGTCACCAATACATTAACGTGAATTGAATATTATTATTAGTGATCTAATCAAACTCGATAAACTTAGAATTTAATTCCTGTACAAAGACATACCTTGGGAGGCCATACAGAATGAGAATTGCAGTAACCTCGCAACGGCGTGTCAGCTTGTAAGGCTCTGTTATCATGTCTGTGGCTCGGTTTCCAACCCCAAACCTTGGCCGCCTTAATATCTGAGCATTGCACCATTTTAACATAAATCCATGACCGACAAACAAACTAGTTGAGCTAAATTAAACCAATACACCACAAGAAGGATGATTTCAAGAGATCCTTACAGTGCTGACTGTTTGTTCCTCAGAAAGGCAAAGTCCTCTGGTTTCTGGCATGTGATAATGACCCTGGTCAAGACATATAAATTACAAAACCTGAATTAAAAAATTGAAGGAAAGAAGAATTACAGGTTGCTGAGGAATGATTTCTATAAAAACCTATGTGCTAATATCCTTAGATCTAGAAAGACGGAAAAACCTAAACCTATAGTTTTTCTGTTTTTCCTATTTCCTTTCACCACTACTACTGCTGTTACCACGTTTGACCAGGAAAACGTATTTGATGAAAGTGGGAGTCTACCACCACCAAAGCGCTAGAGGTGCTTTCATAAATCTAACATGCCAGCATGCATAAAAGACGGTTTGATCTTGCAGTAACCACAGAATAAATTTAGTGATGCCTACAATCAAACTTTGCAATAGCTTCATGGAAGAGAAAGAAAGAAACAGAGTTCATATACAGCAAATTAAGTAATTAAGGGTGACTTGTAAAGTGCTTAAATAGTAACATGCATAGATGGACAAAGGTTTCACATGAACAGTGCTTTATATGCAATTATAATCAAGGAACAAGTTTTATCATAGGTGATACAATGTGATTTCAGTGTGTGTGCCCTTACATTCTTTTCGCCCTCCCGAGCTTCATTTAGTGCTTGTCTCTGAACCAAGAGTAAAGGAACATATTGTTCCACTTTCATATTTAAAGTTTCATAAAATTCTTGTATATCTTGATAAAGGGGTTGACATTCATCAGTATCCATGACTGCAGAGTCCAGGCACTCTAAGCAGAGCTTCCGCCCATCATTAAGCGCAATGTATCCGGTATCCTGTGGCTGCATGTGATGAGAACATACATTAGTTTTGGACTTTTCATGAGAAAGCCATGTATCAAGCTCTTCCCTGTGTAAGTACTAAATCAGACTAACCTCCATTCGTTCACAGCTGCAGCACCGTGGAGTACCATCATGCTCATGAGAAGGGCAATATTTTTGGAACCAAAATGGATGTGCCCTATATTCAATAAGACCAGCAGGATTTGTTGGAATCTGTTGAAAGATTTATATTCAAAAGCCAAAACCAACTGGAAATGAGTTACGTACTTGAAGTTAAAAGAGAACTGCAATTACATTTTTCTATTCAACTATTAGAACTCAATCAAAAGCAAACAAAAGGAGATTATTGAGTCATAATTGCAATAAATTTTCTCTCTTAAGCCTCAACCTTCAAAATGGTTCTAGCAATTGGTGTAATTTCCAATACACTTCCATGTAAGAGTTAAAGCCTGATATAAGTACCTCAACTATCACAATTTGTTCCGATATCCATGTATGAATTTTTATGAAGTGAAAATTAACACAT
>STGP01024411.1:0-12214 GCA_004918865.1 Caryocar brasiliense | reverse complement strand
TGTAGAATCCACCATATTATTGTTATCAACCACCATATCATGGGTAGAATTATTATTGTTTGATGACTCTCCATTTGGATATGAAAAATGTAACATATAGGCCAAATGATTGATGGTAAGACAGTAATGGATTTTGAAAAACCAACATTGAAAAGAAGATCCTTCAATACGGTCGAGTTTCTTTGTATTGGATGGGAGTTTCATTTGTTGGGATGCCATAAGAAAATATCACTATCTTAAAATTGTTGTGGGATTAAGGATAATATATATATAAATAAGACAAGATGAATTTTGTTGGGCAAGGCGTATCAAAGATACTATCTTTAAGACAGTGTTTTCTTTACTAGGATCGAAATCTAATAGGTAGATGGCTTCTTAGAAAACTTGTCTCTACGATACAATTTCCAGACTTTAATATTCTTTTTTTCAAGCCTACGTACTCAAAAAAAGATGAACAAATATAAATCAAAAGGATGGCCAAATGAAGAAGAAAAGAAATAAACAAAAAGCTAATGTATGTATTAGTTTTTGTTTTACTAATATATGTATTAGTTTTTTGTGTCTTACAATTTGATTCACATAAAACACAGATATATAGGTGTTGAAGAGTTGTTTCATTTTGAAACAATATAACACATTCATAAATATTTTGTAGCTAATATAACTATTCATAAAGATGTAAAGATGTTATGAAATTTTATAACATCTTTATGAAGTGTTATGAAATTTTATAACATCTTTATGAAATAATATAACTATTCAAAATTTTATATTTATTTATGTATTATTTTATTTTATAAATAATTACTACAACCATAACTGAACAGATACGTTCCACCTTTAGTAGCCTATCAATGAAATCCATTGAAAATTACACTTATGGGTTCGTTGAAATTGGCAATGATTTAATCTAAGCTGCCTCTTTCTTGTGTTCCACTTTGTCAAGTTTGTCTTGACATATAAATCGATCATCTTCCATGTTAAGCTATAATAACTCTTACAATATAGTCATCCTCCTTTCTCGGCCTGAAAGGCCCATACATTCAGGGTTATGTTAAGCTAGGCATATAATTAGCCTTTTTTGGCATGGTAAAAGTCATTTTCTAGCGAAATGTATCTCACTAGTCCATCTTTCAGCTACTCAACCAAAGTTTGGTGAGATTAGTCCACCTTATTCCTATATTTATTCAACAAAATCAAATAAAATGCTGGCAGTAACATATACACAAGCTAATACATGTTTATAACTCAAGGCATTAAGAACTCAGGAGTGCATTCCCATTTTATGTTCTTACGCAAATTCATATTTAGCTAAAAACTCAGGCCAACATGCTTGCTCTTCTATGTACAAAATATGTATTAATTTACATTCTTGCTCTTCATTACAATCTGAGTATCCAGCAAATAAACCTTTCAAGTTACAAAACAATACACTTTTGCAAGCATTTCCTTGTAATGAATTGAGTACTATTGTCCTGCCTTATTTAGTTTTTGAATCCCATAAGCAACAAAATGAATTTATTGTACCACCACACTTCAAATGGCTTTGTCTAAAGCATTTGTATGAACCTTGAAAATGCAAATCAAAGTTTAGCAGTCTCAACATGAGCTCCAAAGGTATTGCTAACTTGAACTTCTCAAAGGCCTATTTTTAATGATTGGTTTATACCTAAGATATTGTTCTTTAGCAAGTTAGTAAGAGAAGCAACAAACATCGGATATAAACTCTTAATAGTAGTTGGCTAAACAAACGAAGGACCTTAACTTTGATACTTGGTAGGGGCTAACTAATTCACCATAGCTTGCATCTTCCTCTTAACCACATAAACCTGACCTTTACTAGCCCATTGAGCATGAAACATTGCATATACTAGAGTAAATTCATACTTCTCTTTTACTTCACATTAAAAGATAATTCACATAGCTAATTTAGAAAATATTGCAAATACATTAAATGGTTCTCCAAAGATTCACATTAAATCACAATATCATCTAAACGTACAATCACAAAATCAGATATGAGATTATTTGACATATTTCATCAAGCTACAAAACATAAGGGACATTCATTAAAACTTAGTAGGGACACAAAAATTCTTGTAAGTGATACATTCTCACATATATAGTGTTTTCCTCATCACCCTCAGCTATTTAGGCTTATCAATAACTCGACTAAAGATCCATATTTGTGAACTAATTTGCTATAAAAAGCTAAAACATTAGGATATGATAATTGTTCTTCATGATGTGCTTGTTTAAGGCCTTAAATCCATTTATATATGCAATCAGCCATCTTGCTTCTTTTGAAACACAACAAAATATTCTTTTGAAACACAAATATATAATATGAAGCTTTTAAAGGTTGAATCAACCTAGTATCATATAAATGCATCAATGGCTTCATTAATTCACTCAACTAAAGTGAAGATATTCATTAAGAATTTTGATAGTTGACCTAGCTCCCAAAACTTGATCTATTTTGTGGCTTTAGCTCCTCTTATTGGCAAATAGTTGGGAAGTTCTAAAGGAATCACATCTGCAACTTTGATCAATAATTTTATCACCGAATCTAGCACCTTAACCCACTAATCTGATTTATCTCTACTAATGACACACAGTAAGTCGCTATATCTTTCTCCAAGCCATGTTCATGCTTTATGGTCAACATTGTATTGTTGTTCATGTTTTTACTAGATGCTAGCTTCCTTTATACCAAGCAAGGCCTACCCCTTATCTTACATCAATAGCTCATTAGCATATGATATTGGTATAACTTTCTCCTTTCTAATAAAAATTCAAACAAAAAATGGTTTTAAAGTCATCAAGGAGAATCACCATAAAGTTTGAATTAGTTGACCATCCATATACATTAGGAACTTGTTAGCCATGCCATATATGCCTTGTGCTTATAAGTTTATGACGTTGATCCAATTAGGATACCTTCTGTAGATGCAGAGATTGATAGGGTCCTTAAAGGACGTGAGAGGCTATATTATGAATAACTAACACTTCTAAATTTAATAAAAGAATAACAGTAAAAAGAGTGGAAGGAGACACAGCAGGCAGTCTCAACAGGTTTAGGCACCCAATGATAGGTAAGGGAAGGTTGATGTATAATGGAGAGAGAGGTCAAAAGTGAGTATAGTGAGGTTATATTTAAAGATAATAGTTTTATAGAGAAGTTCTTTAGCGTATGGTTGGTTGTAAAGGAGCGATAAGTCCTTTTAAGAAGGATTGAGGAAACATTTATAGGTATTAAGATTAGTGTAAGATCATGACATGTGTTATGTTTTGGTACGAAAGGACAGGATCATGACACGTCTCTATCAAAAGTGGCGCAATTGGGTAGTGCCATGTAACTTGGTAGACACGTGGGTGGTTACTAGGCCTGCTGAGAAAGATTAAGAGACCGGGCCACTTAACGGGCTATACTCCGAAGCCACCAATCCAAATCTTCCAGATTTATCCCATTAGACAGAGTTAAACCCTTGAGCCCATCACTATCCATTGGGTTAACTCGGTAACCAAGCTTTGAGGTAGTCATTGGGCCAAGACCCTACACCTTCCAATGCTCAACTAAAATTTTAAACTTGCATTCTTGTCAATCATATTACAAGGAATACTGGTCTCCTCCATACCATTAAATCCATTTTACTCAAAATAACACTTATGTTGAGCTGTTGACCTTAAGGTTTTATGAATCGATTTTGATGATAATAAAACATTGTAAAGTTTATTAATGACTATACTTGAGTATTTTTGTTAATAGATATGAATGCACGTATAAGGATTTGAAGACCGAAGCTCCATAAAGATTTTAAATATAACATATTTTACAATATCAAAGACCTTATCAAAATAAACAAAATTTGTTAACTGAGTAGTGGTCTGTAAGAAGCATATAAACAGTCCATTGTTAGAGCCACACAAAATGGTTTACCAATGGTTACATTAATAAACTGGTCTATTAAAATAGGCAAGTAATGGCGAAGAATTCTCGAGAGACAGAAGACGGAGACCGTGTGACAAAAAAATGTAAACGTCGTGATAAAGGCTCTTCATTTGACGAGCCTAGAGTGTCTTTCAAAGATGTTATGGCAACTGATATGGAGACAGAGATTGGGTATAAGAAAGCTGATAACAAGTTTAAGATTGTATTAGAAGGAGACGTGATGATTGTCGATAGGTCCGAAGTAATTTATGTGGTTACGGTCTTAACAAAAAACCGTACGATCCTAGCAAAGCAGTGCTGAAGGGCTGTGATGTGTCGTCTTCTTAGAAGAAAGATTGGTTTCAAGGCTCTATATAACAAACTTGTCACTCTATGGAATACAACTGAGATTAAAGTTGTGGACTTAGGAAACGACTTTTTTATGGTCAATTTTGCTTCGAATGTGGCTTATCAAAAAGCTTTATTCAATGGCCCTTGGACTATCTTTGGTAGTTATCTATTAGTCAAGCCTTAGGAACTTACATTTGATGCAGCAGAGGATAACATAGATACTATAGTAGCCTAGATACGCCTCCTAGGTTTACCACTGCATCTATACCACAATCTATTATCTAGAATATAACAATAGTGGTGGGCAATGTCATCAAGGTATATTATAACACTAATGATGTGATGAGGGGGAAGTTTGCATGGATGGTAGTTTTGATTAATCTCCAAGAACCTTTAGTTTCTAAATTTATGTTGGATGATTGCTTGCAGGTGGTGGAGTATGAAAGTTTGCCCATTATGCGGTCAGACGAATCATAATGCAACTTTGTGCCTGCAATAAGAAAACCATAAGTCTGATATAGGAGAAAAAAGTTCCTAAGCAATCTGAAGTCCCCATACACATGACAAAAGCATATGGTAAATGGATGCAGGTTTCTCGTCGGAGTAAGTGACCCCAAAAAAGGAATATCGAAAATGCTATAATTCAGGCATCTCACTTTAATGTTTTATCTAAATATAACGTGGCTTCTACATAATTGGAAAGTGCTTCCGGATTGGACACTCAAAAAGCCCAAATGAAGGCACCCATTAATGATAATTCCAAGGAAATAGCTGTTACAGTATTGGATTCTTAGTATAATTTTAGGAAGGGGTCTATACCTGTAGATTCCAAAATGAGGGGAAGAAGATTATAGAGGATAATAAAATGGCTAGTAGAGATACACAAGGAAATAAAAGGAGACCAAATATACTTTAACTCAATAGACGACTACTAAGGAAAGTAAAGCCCAGAAAAAACAAAAGGAAAGTTTAGAGATTTCTGCGCCAACTTCAGGAAAGTTCACTATAGATTCTATTGTAATTAATCAACTTATTATCCTGGACCTGGCTTTTCATTCTATCATTTAAATCTAAGATATAGTCAGTCCAATTTGTAAAAAGGGCTTGACTTCTAAGGGAAAAACCTTGTCTTTGTCTTTGAAAGGAAAAGAAAGGAGCTTAATAATGTGTAGCAAACCGCTGAACTCGGAAGTAGAGGCAATACTCAAACATAATTCACAGGAGATGGATATCAGCAAAGAGGCCCTATCATCATCTACTTGCAGGAAGCTGCCAAAGTCAATTCTCAAGTATGTGAATCCTGACTCTGTCCCCTCGGATAATAAGACAGAGTGTACTAATATAGCCAATAGAAGGTTTCGGAAGATACAGATGTGGGCGTGGACCATTACCTCCGTAATTGCGGTTTTCTTTATCTTCCAACTTTTTGTCAGTATTAACTTGGAACTGCCAAGGAGCTAGTAGCTCCTCTTTTGTTAGTACTTTGAAGTTATTTATTTGAAATTATAGACCTGAGTTGGTAGTTATAATGGAATTTAGAATTAGTGGTGAGAAAGTAGACTATGTCATTCGACGACTGGGATTCAAATTTTATCACTGTGTTAAGGGAAATGGACTTTTTAATGGTATTTAGCTTTTGTGGAACAGGAATTGGATGGTAAGAATACTAGAAAACAATAAGCAGTTTATTTATACCAGCATTATAGAGGTAGGGAGAAATGAAATGTTTTTTTATTGCCATCTATAGGAGCCCAATTACATCTGTGAGGGAATTTTTGTGGTCTAAGCTAAAGGCTATCAATCGATTAACTTAAGCTCCTTGGCTCATGGCGGGACACTTCAACGCATTACTTGAGACAGGTGAGAGAAAATGGGACATTTTGAATCAATCCAGGGTAAGCCATATGTTTGTATCATGGTTTTATAACTCTAATCTATTAGACTTGGGGTTCATTAGGCCTAAGTTTACGTGACAGAGAGGGAGTTTATTAGAGCGACTTGACCAGGCTATTTGCAATAAACAATGGAGGGAGAAGTTTTCGGAAGTCTTAGTGTTGCATTTAGCGCACCTAAGATCAAATCATAAGCCAATTTTAATTAGATTACAAAGCTTTTCACCAGTTCAATCCAAAAATCAGCTATTTTTGCTTCCATGCTGCTTGGTTCACATATGAGGCATTCTCAAAGGTGGTGGAAAATTCTTGGCTTCATAATGATTTTATGGTCAAAACGATTAGCAATTTCACCGAAGCAGTAAAGGCTTGGAATACTACTATTTTTGGAAATGTGTTTACTCAGAAAAAGATTTTGTTAAGGCGTATTACAGGTATTCAAAGGAAGCTGGAGTCTCACTATTCTCAATTATTACAAGAGCTGGAGCTTGAACTCCAAAAGGAACTGGAAATGGTGATTCAAAAAGAAGAGTTAATTTGGTTCCAAAAATCTCATACGGATTGGATTCTAATGGGTGATAAAAATACGTTATATTTTCATACCAAAACTTTATCTCGAAGGAAATATAATAGAATCGAGGTGTTTAAGATTGACACCGAGAAATAGATTGAAGATGCACCGAGATTACAGAGTTTGGCGCGTCACTCTTCAAAAACTTATATCTAGATGACCAAAATTTCTCCACTTAATCTTCCAGACAGCAGTTTTCCTACTATTTCAACGGATATGTTAGAAGAGTTACGTGCACCGGTATCTAAGCTAGAGGTAAGAAATGGTTTGTTTTAGATGAATCCATGGAAGGCGCCAGGACTGGATGGACTACATGCTAGATTTTATCAAAGTTAGTGGACCATTGTTGAAAATCAGGTATATGATTAACAAAAAAGGTGTTGCGTAAGGCGTCTTTAAAGGAAGAATTAAATAGGACCCTCATTACCTTTATCCCAAAAGTGCCTAATCCTGAAACCATCAAGGAGTTCCATCCAATTAGTATATGTTCAGTGCCTTATAAAATTATTTCCAAAGTCTTAGCTAGTAAGCTTAAGAAAGTCCTGCCAATGTTAATTGATCCGAGTCAAACAAGCTTCGTGCCAAGAAGAAAAACCATAAACAATATTGTCATTGCCCAGGAAGTTATTCATTTGACGAGAAGGAAAAAGGAAAGTCAGGGATGATGGCAATTAAGATCAATTTGGAGAAAGTATGTGATAGAATTCATTGAGATTTTCTTCGTGATTCACTTGTGCAGGCGAATTTTCCTTGGGACTTTATTAGAACAGTGATGAATTGTGTATCCTCAACTAGTATACGTCTTTTATGGAATGGTAAATTATCCATGTGTGCTAGCTTAAATAACACGGGGCTAATGTCTGACACTCACTAACTATAATAATAACGATTTAGGTGCACCTAGGCTAACGCCTATTGGTTGAGGGTTCTTGTTACACCAAGATTTTGGGGATTGTGACCAACGCAAAAAATAAGGCAACTGGCGAGCTATCTCACGAATGCTAGAGGCAACTGATTGATCACCTTAATCCATGCAAGCTTAAAACTTACTTATTTATATAATATTATCGAAAAATCGGTAAAATCTCTTCTACAATATTAACTAGCCAAAAATGATTTAACCTGCATAAGATCCCAATCACAAAGATGTCTCAAATATCAAATTAATATATACGTAGCTCTGCCACCCCTTTAATATTTAAATCATTAATGACTAATCACCAATTATATTTATCATTTTCAGTTTAAACTTATCAATTCTAAATACAATCTAAAGCTAAACAATACACAGAATTGGGTAGTCGATGGGTCTAGAGTATAATATTAAAACAAATACAAAATAAAAACACCGCTACCTCAATACCCAAAGGAAGAAATTGGGTCATATTACTATAAAGAATAATTAACTTCAAGACTGTTAAATAACTTCATACCTATTTAAAAATGTTGATAGAAAGGGGTGAGTCATACAATTCAATGAATATATATTATATAATATAGGGAATAGGAGTACTAAATTAATTACTATATATCCACGCACATAACTATATAATCCTATGAAATTCAACTAGCACACAGTCGCATAAATTTCACATAACATCACACAAAGTACTCACCTAAGCATAAGTATTATTGGATGTGGAACTATCCAGTCCATAAACCTAAGCTACAATCTAACAATCTCATACTCATCAATGAACATGTTCATGTATCCCAGAAATATGGGGCTAGTGCTTAATATCCACTAACTAACATTTTACATGCCTAGGTGCACACAGACTAAAGCCTAACCCCTGTTAGCTAAGAGTTCCACCATCCATTAACTCTAACTCAAACACAAACAACTAATAATAAAATACAGAGCAAACAATACCATTTTTCCTAACATAAAATCATTTATCTATTCTAATATATTGTCTCAATCATATAAATATTAATATTTAATTTATATTTAACTGTTTTACTAATTTCCAACTTTTACCAGGCAATTTAAGTTTGTTTATACACATATGTTTCTAATCAAATTTTAAATATATATTATATAATATCTACTCATCTCGTTTGACATAGGAGATTGATGCAAGAGTCACCTAGTTTGCCACCTATGGCTGCTTACCTAGATAGTCCCTAATAATACACAAATAAGAATTGCCTTACAAACTAATTTCTTAAACATATACTAATTATAATTCAATTAACTACAATAATTGAAGTTAAGGTTTTACCAATGGAAGTTATAACAGTTTTTCTAGCGATAGAGCTTGTCGAACCCAGGCCTATGCCTTGGCCTAGTCTCATGCCAGTCATCATCCATCACTACGACTAACCTGCCGAAGCTTCATCAGGAAGTCACTAGATTTTGGCCAAATTCTCGGCGATACTGCCACCATTAGATGACTCATTATTGCCGAAACTGCCTTCTCCAATAACTCATACACCACAGGGACAATCGCTGGTGCCTCACCGACACTTTGCTGGCAACCCAGAAGTCACCTCATTGGTAAGTTATCGTTGACAACCTAGACGTTATTGTCACCACCTCAAAACTTATCGTTGCCAGATCTATCCACCTACACTACTTATATACCATAGAAATGGTTGTCAGCGCCTCGCTGGTGTGTTGAACAGTGATGGACCCTAGACTTTACCATCCCTACCATTCATTGTGCCAAATCTCACTCACCCCCAATCTATCGTCCACGTGTAGCAACTCACCACCGACTCGCCAGAATAATGCAAAACAAAAAGTCACGACTACCAGGATAGAGGCACCCATAAATATTGGAAAAAGAGGGGAAAAGAGAAAGGAAGGAAAGAGGAGCTCTCAGCAATATCGCACAGAGCCCAAAGCCGACTAACTCTCAGGATTTTCTAGCGAAATAGGGGGGAGAGAAAAAGGGAAGAAAAGGAGAGGAAAGCGGGCGTAGTGCCGCTTACTGCCAGCGAGCCCATCATCAATGCCCGCTCACAAGAGAGAGAAAGATCGGAGTTTAAGGGGAAAGGGGAAAGAGGCAAATGAAGGCTCATCTCTAGATTCTTCTTTTTATTATTATTATTATTATTATTATTATTATTATTATTGCTACTAGTATTTTAAGTTGGTGCCTTTTTTTCAAAAATGCCAAGTGTTATAGTTCTACTGTTTGAAATTATCGTAACACAACATTTAGTGAATCCAATGATGGAAGCACAATCAATCCAATCTATATTACAGTGATAAAATAATATTCACTTATAACAATATAAAATAAATATATACCATTATACATGCATATGTAATAATGTCATTAAGTACATATGTAATATAATTAGGCTTTTGAATCCATTCCCATATAATTACCTTACTATAAGTTATGCATTCACATATTATTATATCTATCAATATTTTAGCTACATATTATATACTATGTACTCATATGAATTGATGTGAATGGTCGACGCAGTGAGAAAAGATCGAAATCCACTAAAGAGTAGCTAGGTCATGAGGTTTTTCTTAAGAGTCTACAACAACAAATAATACTTTATATTCTAATACTAGAAACTTAACTATATACATTATAAACTAGTGGAAACATGCCATTATACCAATTTAGTTAATTATATAAACTAATATAAAGTGATATGAGAATTTTAGTAATTATAAAATTTATTCAAAACTTCTTTGATTTGAAATATTTGATTATACTTTACTTGAATCTATTTAATAAACTTATACGTATTAAATTAGTTTTGAAGGTAAAATTTGATTTTTAAGTCTTTTTATAATTTCGGTAAAAATTATTATATTTAGTTATGATAGACTAATAATTAAATTTTATAAGTTTTACTAGTTCTAAGGACCAAATTGTAAAATTCTTAAATAATTATACATTCAATTAAAAATTCACAAATTATAAGGGCTAGTTTATAATTTTTAAAACTTTATTAGTCATCTTCTTCTCCAAGCTCCATCTTCCATGGTGTATTTTTTTTTATATTTTTATTTAAGTAATAAATATTTTTAAAAAATAATAATCAAATAGAAAAGAAAAGAGATTTTACCTTAATATTGAAAAGATTAAAAAATTTTGATCTCTCTCCGGAAGGTGGCTTCTTCTCCCCTTTCCTTGTTTTAGATTTTTTTTTCTCCCTTTTTAATTCACATATTTACTTTATTTTTTTAAAATTATCTTCCCATTTTCTCTTATCATTATTTTAAATTTAAATTTTTTAATATATTTATTTAAAAATTTTGAAAAAAAAATTATATTACACAATAGAAAGTTGACTAAGATTAAGCTTACAAGTTCCGAGATCCCGAAATCATCGGCCAGCTAATTAATTTTGCACCTCAGGAAGGGGGGAATAAATAACTTGGCACCCACTGCCAGCTTCGTTGCCAGAGAGGCACGACAATATTTTTCGCTTGAACACAAATGAATATGGAGAAAACGAATTATAGAGACGGTGGTCCACATTACAGACCAAACGAAGCCGAAACTTATGGCGTTTGTAGTCCAATGATTGCAACGTACTGAAAGACAGCCTAACAATCATATCTATAACGTTCGTTTTTTCAGAAGGCATCATGTACATTTTGCTCCGCGTAAACTTCCTATTGCCCTGAAACGATGCCAATCAAACAAATGTTTGAACAATCAAATCCTTGTTTCGCAATGTTAAAAGAGGCAACTTTCGATCCCGGATATGCTTGAGGAAAAAGGAAAGCACTATAGATACATCCATTCCAACCCAAAGAGACATCAATCTAATAGTTAATAATATGATCGTGAAATATCTAAATGCGATCTGGTATAAGGAATCGGGGAGTTAATCACAAATAGAAATAAATCTCTAAACAAAACTTCCTAATATGGGGAAATCACATCATTAGAACCTCAAAACTATCTTTTTTTTTATTTTTTTTTTTTCAATCAAACTTCTGGAGAATCGGTTGCGCCTTTATCCTAGTGAAGTCCACAAGCACCCACTGATGACTCTGCAGTCGTCACAGACGACCCTGCCTCGAATCAAAGCCGAATTGGGAAGAAAGCTATATACATATATCACCCTCAAATATCCAAGATTTGGCCCAAGCCCTAGTCTGCAAATGTATCCCAGATGAAGCTAGACGCAGTATAGGATTGCTGTATCAGTGACACTTGAGCGATCAGCTGTTTAGTTGGAGAGTCACATAGGCTGGACCTCTTCCCAACCTTTACAAGAACAGACTCTAAAGTAATCAGAGAAAACTACCCACTTTCTCGCATGCAATTCCCAGGCAAAAGAAATTTGTACTTATCAGCATTCTCCAAAAGATATGATGGAAGATGAACAGCTGAATATGAATGAGGAATTGGTCCCATTTTCCCAATAATTTCCTTGAATGTGTACTCTTCAGGAAGCATGTCAAATAGATCATCACCCTTGCAAATTACTCTCTGGACTCTTTGAGGTTTCAAGTAATGTTTGAACCTGACTCTATCAAAA